>JABMIG010000007.1:1103572-1233572 GCA_013187285.1 Cyclotella cryptica
AGTCCATGCCCACGAAGGACATGGGTACCACAAATGACGCGACCACGATCAAATTCACGCAAATCAATCAATACAAATCAAAACATAACCCCTTCTCCCCAGTCCATTTCAAACAACAAACAAGAGAGGAAGAATAGGAGGAGACAATTTTGAATCTTCATTCAAGAGAGGAAGAAGGAGGCGACAATGGAGGAGGCAGGAGTTGGAGATGGTGGATGGAGACAAAAGAGGGATCAAGAGAGGAAGGAGGCGACAATTTTGAAATGCAAGATTTCAAAGCGAGAAACAGATCTCGTTTCGCCAAGAGAGTCCATGCCCACGAAGGACATGGGTACCACAAATGACGCGACCACGATCAAATTCACGCAAATCAATCAATACAAATCAAAACATAACCCCTCTCTCCAGTCCATTTCAAACAACAAACAAGAGAGGAAGAATAGGAGGAGACAATTTTGAATCTTCATTCAAGAGAGGAAGAAGGAGGCGACGATGGAGGAGGCAGGAGTTGGAGATGGTGGATGGAGACAAAAGAGGGATCAAGAGAGGAAGGAGGCGACAATTTTGAAATGCAAGATTTCAAAGCGAGAAACAGATCTCGTTTCGCCAAGAGAGTCCATGCCCACGAAGGACATGGGTACCACAAATGACGCGACCACGATCAAATTCACGCAAATCAATCAATACAAATCAAAACATAACCCCTTCTCCCCAGTCCATTTCAAACAACAAACAAGAGAGGAAGAATAGGAGGAGACAATTTTGAATCTTCATTCAAGAGAGGAAGAAGGAGGCGACAATGGAGGAGGCAGGAGTTGGAGATGGTGGATGGAGACAAAAGAGGGATCAAGAGAGGAAGGAGGCGACAATTTTGAAATGCAAGATTTCAAAGCGAGAAACAGATCTCGTTTCGCCAAGAGAGTCCATGCCCACGAAGGACATGGGTACCACAAATGACGCGACCACGATCAAATTCACGCAAATCAATCAATACAAATCAAAACATAACCCCCTCTCTCCAGTCCATTTCAAACAACAAACAAGAGAGGAAGAATAGGAGGAGACAATTTTGAATCTTCATTCAAGAGAGGAAGAAGGAGGCGACAATGGAGGAGGCAGGAGTTGGAGATGGTGGATGGAGACAAAAGAGGGATCAAGAGAGGAAGGAGGCGACAATTTTGAAATGCAAGATTTCAAAGCGAGAAACAGATCTCGTTTCGCCAAGAGAGTCCATGCCCACGAAGGACATGGGTACCACAAATGACGCGACCACGATCAAATTCACGCAAATCAATCAATACAAATCAAAACATAACCCCCTCTCCCCAGTCCATTTCAAACAACAAACAAGAGAGGAAGAATAGGAGGAGACAATTTTGAATCTTCATTCAAGAGAGGAAGAAGGAGGCGACGATGGAGGAGGCAGGAGTTGGAGATGGTGGATGGAGACAAAAGAGGGATCAAGAGAGGAAGGAGGCGACAATTTTGAAATGCAAGATTTCAAAGCGAGAAACAGATCTCGTTTCGCCAAGAGAGTCCATGCCCACGAAGGACATGGGTACCACAAATGACGCGACCATGATCAAATTCACGCAAATCAATCAATACAAATCAAAACATAACCCCTTCTCCCCAGTCCATTTCAAACAACAAACAAGAGAGGAAGAATAGGAGGAGACAATTTTGAATGAAACAACTTTGGGTATGAGGACTTTCATGGGAGGAAAGAGGTCACGACAGGAGACATCATTGGAGGGGGGATGCTGTTGTTGGAGGCCTGCCAAGTTTCCCACTGTAGAGTTGGGAGAATGGTGTACAATTTAATTGCATATTGTTAGCTTTTCCTCGTGGCTTGAACTCTGAAAACAAACAACAACAAACATATTTTACCTTGTGCGCAGGATTGGTTGACAGGGAATTCTGATGGCTAGTGGTGGGTGTTGGTGGCACGGCCTAATTTCCTCTGTGGGCCAAGATTTCCATGGTAAAGTTGAGAGCAAGGTGAACAATTTAATTGAAAAATGTTTAATTGTCAGGGAAAGCAAGAGTGAAAACAAAAAAAACAAATACAGTCTCACCTTGCTCGTCACTTACTCAGTGAGTTTGCTCCCCATGTGTTCCAGATTATCTGTTGAGATGGTAAAATCTGCCCTCTTTGACGGCCTCTATCTCTGCCATTAGTGATGTTGATGACATGAATGGGGAAGATTCGCTAAGTGCTAATGCTGGATATAACAAAAAAATCAACAATCGTGCTGATAGCACACAGACTCGGTGAGCATGCTCCCTATCTGTGCCAGATTATCTGTTGAGATGGTAAAATCTGCCCTCTTTGACGGCCTCTATCTCTGCCATTAGTGATGTTGACGACATGAATGGGGCAGATTCGCGAAGTGCTAATGCAGGAGATGTGAAAAAAATCAACACTCGCTTTGATAGCACACAGACTCAGTGAGTTTGCTCCCCATGTGTTCAAGATTATCTGTTGAGATGGTAAAATCTGCCCTCTTTGACGGCCTATATCTCTGCCATTAGTGATGTTGACGACATGAATGGGGCTGATTCGCTAAGTGCTAATTCAGGAGATGTGAAAAAAATCAACAATCGTGTTGATAGCACACAGACTCAGTGAGCATGCTCCCTATCTGCGCTGTGTTATCTGTTGAGGGAGTGAAATCTGCCCTCTTTGATGGCCTCTGTCGCTGCGATTATCAATGTTGTTGACATGAATGGTGCAGATTCGCGAAGTGCTAATGCAGGAAATGTGAAAAAATCAACACTCGCTTTGATAGCACACATACTCAGTGAGTTTGCGCCCCATGTGTTCAAGATTATCTGTTGAAGTGGTGAAATCTGCCCTCTTTGATGGCCTCTATCTCTGCCATTAGTGATGTTGATGACATGAATGGTGCAGATTCGCGAAGTGCTAATGCAGGAGATGTGAAAAAAATCAACAATCGTGTTGATAGCACACAGACTCAGTGAGCATGCTCCCTAACTGTGCTGGCTTATCTATCATATTTATTTGCTGCATTTTCATTAGAGAAGTATAACCACGATGGCAGTATACCTAGGGCGTATAGTAACTACAAAAATGTGAATGTTCATGAAAAATTCTGCCTAGGTTTTCATAATTTAGCTGAACAACTGTTGTTTTAGAACCTTGTGTTAGTAAAATTGTAAGCAGTTACACCAATGGGAAAATATCCCGAGGATCCTGCTAACTCTTAGTAGAAAATGAGAAAGAAAGCTTGACTCCACCCTTGAACCGACCGTTGAATCTGGTGTTAGCTATTCTGTAAGTAAAAAAAGCTTACTCACAGTGTAACTAACAGTAATATAAGCCTTCCTAACAATTCGTTTGCAGTGATCCTCTGTTCACTGTAATTTTGTACCCATATTTCTTCCCTAGGAAGCAAAGTAGTTTGGTGATCTCTACTCCACTCTTATGTGAGACTTTCAGATCGTCAACCTGCCATGTAACAGACATTTGAGTCCCGTTCACCATCTTATTTGCTACACAAGGGTCATACGGATTGAGCTCAAACCCGAACTCCTTGAGATCTTTTACTAGCCTCAAGTAGAACAGTAGTGCGCTTCGCAATAGACCATACATTGCCTTCTTCATTCGGACGTACAGTAATTTTTCGCCCTTAGATGTCACGATAACCACCTGTACAGCTTCGGATCCACCATAACCATCATCTCTGCCTATTCACCCTTCAAAAGCATGATTACATCCTCGTCAAGCTCAGCGTGCAAAAAGGCACCAGGTATGTCTAATGTTATCATGCGCCTGAGCTCGAACGCTTCTATGGCTGCCATGATCATCATGCTTTCGGTGGTTACCATCGGCGATGTTGCTGAACCTTTGCTAATCCATCTCCTCTGTTTGCTTCCGTTCACGCAAGTTCGCCCCTTTACACGCCCGCCACGCTTCTGTGTTAGAAAGATTAATGATGAGAGCGCTTCAATTCTCTGTTGTCTTGTTAGCTCATGTGCGTGAACAGGATAGTATGCATCCATCTCATGAAGTTGCGTGAGCTCTGACATTGCTGCCTTTTTTCCTTCCTTTCCAAAGAGCTTTAGACCCTTGCGCAAGCTATACTGTTGTGCCATGATCATGCCAACAATATACATTACTGCGTGGTCGTCCAATTCGCTTTGCGCTAATTCGTCCTGCAGCTCCGTATCGCATTTGGTTGTATGCAGCCGCCTCAGGTCCTCCCGTAATACCTCTGCAACTGCCAGATTGACATGTATATTTCCGTCTCGTTCATGGTAAGTCTTGTTATCGAAATCAATGACCATTGCCTCCTTTGGGCAATGCACACGGCGCGGGTACCTCCTGTTCTTGTCTTCATTCTCATGCTCCAATTGCTTTTCCACACTCAAGTCTTCATTGGGATCTGATTCCGATTCACTTCCAGACTCTTCATTGTCAGCCTCCCCACCGTATTCCAAAGGCTCTTCCATGGTATCATTTTCAGTTCCAAATTGGACATCGCCCTCACCCACTTCATGATCCACATAGTGACAAATTTTAATAAATGTATAATAATCTGGTTTGGCATGCACTTCTTGTAGGGCTATTCACTCGTCACACTGAGTGCTCTCTCTTTCATTGTGCGTATGCACCACTCCACATCACTGACATGTTCCCTTGCCGCGGTAGTGTTAATAACTACCTCACCCATGTCGTCAATCATCTTGTCAAACTCCATATCCATCAGATATGTACGTACAGTGAATCCGCCTCGTCGATAGATCGCTAAGGTCCTCCTAAGGGTGCTTCATAACATTGGAACAGTTCGGCTAGGCAAGAACTCTATTGTGATTAGTTTAATATGACGAGACAGAGTTACGAAGAATGGTAAGCCATTCACAAACATCACATCCGCCGCGAGAGTCACATTATGGATCCGCTCAAACAATGTCGGTGGTACATCCACATACTCCGGTCTAACCACATCAGGCCGCTGCCTCACAGATTTGCCTCTTACGCTTCCCCTATCTGGGCCAAAAATGGTGCGTGTATTAGCAATATCTGATACGGTCACAGGGCAACTAGTCACGGCATTCGTTTGGCTTACCATATGTCTCATCGCAGAATTGGAAGGATGTGCCATCATCGCCTGCACATCCCTTGCTTGCTTGGCATCCTCAACTTGTCTCTTGGTGAATCCCTTGAAGTTTTTCCTTAAAGTCTGGACCATATCCATCCCATGCTTCGACTCGTCCCTGCCTCTATGGGTCAAATATGTCGACGGTCAATATAGGGCATACCCCAACACATCTCTTTGTCCATGGTGAAGTGAATAGTATTACCCGCAGGGGTATGTACCAGCCATCCAGAAGTGGTACTATACTCAAACTCATACCCATCCTTTTCCAGTTGTGGCACTGAGAGCAAGTTAGCTATCCCAGTTTCATTCACCCAAAACTTTATTCCTCTCCAGTACCCCATCTTTCCCGTGGTCGTGGCCCCAGCATTGCAATGCTGTCTCAATCTCACACCTACATTGTGAATCCTGTCCAGGCTCTCTGTCACAAACATTGTATGATTAGTGGTGCAAGTGTCCAAATACAGCTTCCTTCTGTCGCATGTCATTCGATCTGCCACGAGGAATCCTACTCCATCAACAATATCCATATCTTCTGATGACATTTGTGTATTGAAAAATCTGCCCCATGAGTCAAACCCATCTGCTGCAACTCTCGTTCAATCTCCTCTGCCTCTCCTTCTACATTGAAGAAGTCTGCGCCTTCTTGTCGCTCATCAGCCGCCCTCTTTGGGCACTCTTTAGCATGATGGCCCTCTCTAGGCAATGGTAACACTTGTCATTCAACTTGTCCCGCCCTCTTTGGCCTGCCTTTCCAAAGGCCACTCCTGCAGCATCTTGCGCTACCATCCCATCTCTCCTTCTCCAATTTGCCACTCCTGCAGACTTGTGGCTGTTGAGCTGTCTGAGGGCATCTTCGATAGTCTTGGGATAGTCATCATTCCCGAAGAGATTTGCATTGTCTAAAGTGTTCTTTAACCCTTTGTACCTGGCGTCATCCGCGCCACGGATAAAAAGACATCCGAGATATTTGTTACAACTTTCTTTCAGGGCTTGTTGCCTCATGATATCTGTAGCGTCATCATCTTCATCCAGGCCTGCTTCTGCCTTGATTGCTTGTAGTGTCTTTTTGTAGAGGCCTTTGTTGAATCCTGCTTGGCCCCCATGTACGTTTCGGCCGCTGGTAGCATGTATATAGACCCATGTCATGCTACAATAAACATGGTTCCGCCCTTAACATCCTCATGTTTGTGGGCAATACTTCTCACCAGTTGGAGTAGGGCGACAGGGTCTTGGTCTTGGTTAATCCCTTCGAATCTTTCAGAAGCTTGAACCTTTTGTTCCATGTCAGGGTGGCAATGAGCAAGAATCAGTTGGTAGAGCCTAGGTTTTGCATCCTCCCAATCTTTCTTGTTTTTGCGGTACTTGTCGTAGTCTGCTTTCCACTTCTTCAGTTCAACCGGTGAAGCACCCGGTGCTGGGTCTTCCGGTTCACGTAGGTCGGGTACCTTGAGACTCTCCACCGCTCGTTGTGCATCAGACGCTCCGTGCTTGAAATTCACTCCAACATATCTTGCAAGTTTCTTTTTGACTTCCTCAAACTCAGCTGCGTCACGTGCTTGACCAACTCGAAATAGCTCCTTCTCCAGCCCTGGGGTCGGTGCCCTGTACTCTTGGGATACAGGCTGGAGCTGCCTTCTCCAGTTCCCTTGTTTCTTTTTCCTGACCCCATCAGCCGTAACTTTGGGCTTTTGCTCTGACTCTCCCGTTGTACAGGTACTACATCATGCACTCATAATCCCCTCTTTTAACAAAATGTTGATAGGACCATGCCCAAGGCCATCACGCTTAGACAAAACCTCTAACACGGCAAGCTACTGAATACTATTTAACAAGCAGATTACATTAAAAGAGTGAGAGCTACTCTCTACCCATCGGTCTCCTCACGTCCTCCAGATTCCTTCTTCTCCGAATTCTAACTCTTTCTAGGTCTGTCTGTCTCCTCTCCTTGTTCTGACGCACAGTAGATTCCGATACTTTGTACTCCGCCCGTTTATCTTCCAATAGGTGGAGATTGATGGTGGAAGGTTGAGACAAGTACAGAGGACTACTGAGTATGAATGGAACAGATTGAAGGATGGACGGAGTGTCGAAGATTTGACAAGGATTGATAACCTCTACAGGTGAATAGGGCAACAGAAAGGAGTATCGTAGATGGAGATCAATGGGTGATAATGCATATTTTGATTGGAGATGCTGATGGTGGGTGAAAGGCAAAGAGGTCAACAGGGAATGAGGTCAACAGATCGCCCAAAGAGGATTAACTCCTGATGTATGGTGTACTATAACCAATAAGGTAAGTATCGCTGGATGCGTGGTGATGGCTGCTTCACAGCGATGCCAGAAGGAATGTTGTCGGTCAAAAACTGACTGAGTTATTGCAGTATGAATACGTTTTTTGAGGGTTGCCTAGTATCATGGTTGTCAATTTTTTGTGACACGATCGTGTCGGGACGTCGGTGGAAAAAAATTCTGACAGAAGTTTCTCTTCCCTGCAAAGAATAATAATCCGGTTCAGTTTTCACATTAGATCTTTCCATCCACCAAAATTTCACGTGATAAAATATTATTATGTATATATGAAATAGTGAGTGAATTAACACAGTTCACGCAGATCACGCATAGTGACTCCATGAAGTCCTTTAAACTCCTTGGCCCGTATTCTACACATACAACGAACTAATATGTAAGACATTAAACTAAAAAAATATATGGTGAACTAAGTCAAAAAACGCTAAACTAAAAAATTACAAGCAGCCGCTGCAAGATTTTTTAGCAGCAATAGGAGCCTGCAAACTGGAAGAAGTCTTGTTTCTCTAAATAAAGATAACAGCGGAAGCCAGTTACCGCTCACTCCATGCTAGCTTCACTCGCATGGTGCCCACGAGCGCAAAATTTGATATATTTTTAAAGGATGTATTGCCTTTTTTAAAAGAGCATGTAAAGCATAGATAAGCCTTGGAGGCTAGAGAACCCGTTATACAATCACAGCACGTGATTAAGTGCTGCCTTAGCACTCAAACTCACTTAAATATCGGTTTGAGAAGTTTTTGCAAAACAATATTCAAATCTTATATTATCTCATTTTGACCAGACCTAAGAGGGACCTGAATATGTATTTGAATTGTGAGCGCCCATATGTGTGCAAAAGAGTTGCGAAAAAAGTTGTGTCATGGTGCCGATTGACACAAATATTTGTGAGCTCACAACAATTAATTTAGTGTGGGATGTCTCCCAGTCGTCGGAAAAGATTGTGCAAAAAAAGTGTTGGGAAATGTGTGAACAAGGAATTGTGTGAGCACTAAGACTGCTCCTTAGTAACTCAAACCCGTCATCAATATCATAGATGACGTCACTATTTTTTGCTAGCCATCATAGAAAACTCTATGATTTTCCCACGTCATGGAAAGAAATCTACATGAAAAAGTACTAGTAAACTAGCAATATTAATTTGACTAAGGCAAAATCATAGAACCATTTTATGATGTTGTCTGGTGCCAAATTCTGGCCCCAAGACTGTGCATACACATCATAGAGGGGCACAATTCCCCATAGTTCAGCAGCACATATGGCATGGGCAATTGTAACAGGAATCCCTCCATTTGTCAAGCAGTTGTGCAGCATCAACTACCTGGAAGAGATTGGAATGAGCAGTACTTGAAGAGGCGGTAAGTAACGCTATAGACAAAAAAGTGAAGGCTGATGGTGGTATCAATTCTTCCATCCTTGATGAGAGCTAAAGAACTTGCAAGACTTACTCATGAAACGGTTGGATGCAGTTGGTAACATAGGTGGCAGTCCTGTTGAACCCAAAGTTGCTGTGGCCGGTGATCATGCTGACATACTGAAGAGGGGAAACATTCTTTTCTACTGGGTTAAGTTTTGGTGTGTCCCAGAGTCTTTTGCATTTCTTACCGAAGTTCCTTGTTTGAATGGCTGTTGAATGTGGCTGAAGGGTAAGGCTGTTGTTCTCGTCAACAAGACTTACATGATCAAGCCTTTCATGCAGCTCAAGAGTTCAGATTTGCCATGGAAGGAGTTGGCGAATGAGTTAGACACAAAGTGGAAGCCAATTTTTGGAAGATAGCGGAGTCTCCCGGATTGGTGATACCAACAGATGTTGACGAGGATTTTGTCCAGTCTTCTTTTCATTTTGCAACAGATTATCTCAAGCAGACTGTGAGCTACATTTGGGTGTGCAAAAAGATGAAGGGCAGCTCAGTAAGTATACAATTGGGACGTGGTCAAGAAAGGTTGCTCGTAGTGAAATTATCAAGAATGGTACAGCAGAAGATAAAGCAAGGCTTCCTCCAAGTCCAGCTCATAACAAGGTGGATGGCAGGAATCATGGTGGGTGGAGTGTTCAAAGAAACGGAATTAGACAGGTGGCAAGAAGGGCAAGAGTAAACAGTCAGGAAGTAGCACAGGAGGTAGTGAATGGTTTTGAGAGGGCTTTTGGTTATGTTGGAGTCTCTGAGTCAGGAGGTACATTAGATGGCCTTTGAGATGGCTGATGGGTGATGGGGCAGGGGTACAGTCCTGATGGTTTTTATGTCTAGGTGACTTTTTCCATAATGGTCTAAGAGACTGTACCTCAGGGCTCTGTGTGTTTGTTGTGTGGATTTTTAGTCTTTGTGGAATTTTGTGTTCATAGAGTACACTAGATGATGATTAGACCTTTTTTACTCCTTCAGTATTATAAGTAGTTGGTATAATAAACAAGTCACAATCACAGGTAATAGAGTTTGTTGAGTTTTTCTGGAGTCCACTTAGACCTTTTTCACATTTGTGTGTAGCTTGCATTGATCATAATTATTACATCCTGTTATATCTTTTCACTATGATTAAAGCTAGACCTTCCTTGTCCTCTAATCGCTTTAACATATAATATGTGGTTACATGTACATAAGATATAAAAGTTACCCTAGTAGGTGGTACATGTAGAAAAACACACTCTAGGGTTTAGACAACGATACTCCCTAGGTAGATAATTCTAAGCCTACTTAGGCCTAAAACCAGTACACGTGACCCCATTAAGAGAAGCTTCATATTAAAATGACCGCTCGATCCCCTTGAAGTTCTCGTTCCTTAAGTTAACTCAAGTTTTCAAGTCATTTTGGTCGATTTCGCAAGGTGGCAGCTCCTTTTGAGCCAGGTTCCAAGACGGGCATAGGTTTTTATGTGGAATGAATAGTTGTAGGGTGAGGTTAAGTACCACAGGACGTATTGCCGAAGGTTGATTCATAGGAAGAGGAGGAGTCGCGTGCACCCAATATAAGTGAATATTGCCCAAGTGTGATTCAAAGGGTGAGGAGGAGCTGCCAGCTAGTAGTCTTTTTTGAATTCGCAACAGCCCAGACAAAATGGGTATCCCAACAGCTTTGCAATATAGAGAAATATTGCTGAAGGTTGATTCAGAGGAAGAGCAGGAGTTGCGTGCACCCAATATTACGGAACATTTCCCAAGCGTGATTCAAAGGGTGAGGAGGAGGAGTCTCGCGATAGCAGTCTTTTTCGAATTCGCAACAGCCCAGATATTATGGGCGGTCATCGCTTAGCATCAATTGACAAGACTGGTCGCGGCGCAGCCCAAAGAACATGTGAATCGCAGAACAGCCCTTTTGACCAATATGGTCATGGATTGGTCTCATGATTGCTTGCTTTATTTAAACCATTGTTATTGAGAAAAGCCTACGTTACCTTCAATCGCAATTTGGCCCCTCAATTTTTGGCGATGTTATCAATTGGTCATTTGAATCTGATATAGATATCTTGGGGGTCACGAATATATTTCTAAGGGTAACTTGAAGGTAACACAATATTGTGCAGCTAAGAAGTACCATTGATTGCAAAAGTTAATACCTAGAAGGTACCAACTATTAAAGAGAAGAATATTACCTAAGTAGACCCGAAGACAAATTTAGATATATTTTTATAGGTAAGCACACATGAAAAAACGGTGACTACCCATGCATGTCAAACGCAAAAACAGCAAATTTACAGGTAATGAGGAAAGAAAAAATTAGATGATACCAATAATAGCCAAAAGTGAAAAAAGTGTCTAACGACGAAGAAGAAGACAAAAATTCTGCTCAGTGATAAACTAAGATTTTTAAAAAAAATCTTGAATTATTAGTAGCATTACAAGGAACTAAAATAGTTTTAGTTGCAAGACGCTGAAGTTATCGCTTTTTTGCTCTAAATACACTAAACTAAACAGTAGTTTTCTGAAAGAGGGAGAAATTTAGCGAATATTAGTCATCAAATACAAGGAACCAAAAGGAACATTGAAAAGCCGCTAAACAAGAGGATCTCATGATATTTGTTTAGTTAATAGTTCCCGCAGCTCCCTTATCCTTCTTTTTTTGGAATGAGAGCCCCAAAATCTTCTGGAAGTGACACAGAAATCCTAATTACATATCTCGTCGAAAGTACTGGTGGGATCGTTGTTTCTGGAATATAAGATGGAGTATTGCTATTTCTCAAATCGCGTTTCTTCTTCATTTTAATGAAAAGACGTACACCCACAATGCGGTATAGCGGATTGGTACAATAGGATTGTACCAAAACTGTGCATCGGCATAATAGTATTGTACAGTATGGTATTGTACTGGCATACGAATAGATACGAATCAGCGATGCTGTGAGATGTCAAAATATTTAAAACAATTTGTTCACGATGTGCTGGATAGCATGAAATAGCATGAAGCCAGCGGTCTCTCTCGCTCTCTAGAGAGGGAGTACCATAGATATCACCGACAGCGTGCCGGCAGTACATTACACAAAACGAGCACAAAGCTTCAGGGAGCCACAATCTGAAAGAAGCAAAAAGTTGAAGATGAAATGGTGGCGGAATCTCCTCCTTTACCTCGCACCAGGCATCCTTCTGCTTGTTGCAGTGTTTTTCAAAGTGATGGTTATGACTATACGAGGCAATAAAACTCAGCAAATTCATAGGAAGAAACAACCCAAACTTTCACTTCTCAACATATCCAACCATGATGTTGTGGATAACAATTACATCGGTGTTTCGGGTGGCCATTGGGAGTACATGGATGAGAATGAAGTCCCATACAATTATTCTCATAACGTTTGCATGGATACACGGCTACATGAAGGAGACTGCCTCAAAACCCTATCGTGCAATAATCAACTTATGAATTGGAGATACTACAGTAATGACAACAAGCCATACCAGAGGTTTGATGTCGATGGTTTTCGAACACGAATGCAAAATAGACGCATTATTTTTGTAGGCGACAGCACGGCTCGCCAGCAAGTAGAAGCATTGATCTGGACACTGGGTCATACAAAAGTCGACTGGAAGTTGTCCATAGGTCCCATAAGTGTATCACGAGGCAGGTGTCCTACTAGCAGGTTTTGCATGATTGATGAGTTGAGTAACATTGAGATTTGCTATCAAACTATGGGGACGATGGCAGCAAAAATGTACCGGGAAGGCAACTACACCCTAGTCCATTCTTCACGAATAGACCACGATACGTCATGTCTACTTTACGACAAGTTGATTGCTGAATTGTCCAAGTTCGATCTTGTGTTTGTTCAAGGAGTGGCATGGTGGGCTGGACTACCAAGTGTCCTCAATTCTACAACTAGTCCCTCTGATTGGGTTGCAGGCCTAGTGCCTACAGTTTATAGAGATGCTATGGGCGCACTCCTCTCAAAGATATCCCAAAAGACAAGAACCATTTTAGTCCTAGGCCAGGTTGGAACGATTTGTAAATACAAGACAAAGCCCGAGCCGTTCTCGCTTGATGACATTCCAAACCTATACAACTGGAACCTCGCCCCTAGAATGTGGAATGCACTGTTGGGAGACATAGATGAAAGGGCGCTTCCTGTGCAAGTTATTGATGCGCGGGACCCTTTGATGCAAAGCGTCCACGCCCACCCCTCAACTGTGGATGACTGTCTACATTTCTGCATGAACTCTGCCGCTGTCAATATATATCTTGACATTTACTGGAACGAAGTGTTTTCTAAATATGTTCAAACTGGTCATCAAAAGAGAAGCAGCAATTCATAAACACTCGAAGATCCCCCAAAACTACAAACACAATTATTTGGCCCTCTCCTAGTATATTAGTACATCACAGAAAAGAGTATTTGGAACATATGTAGTAATACATCAAATCGTAACCAGTCGCATTTCACATTTGGAAAGTCAACGAAGATGCACACACATACATTAACAAATCATGGCTAGATTGTGTTTTGGCATATTGAGTCAATATACTTTCTTATCTTTGACCTGAGAGCATGCTAGTTTCCGCGTCGATGTTTACGTTTTCTTCATTCCTCTGATTGAGTGAACACTTGAACCTCCAAAGTAATCGAATACTCTCTCACTGTTTTGTCTGCGACATGTTCCTCGTATCCATTCTCCTCACAAGTGTCCTCCTCGAATGCAATCAACCCAAGTTTACGAACACCCCAAACCAAAGGCCTGTATATTAGACGAGGAATACATAGCTGAGCGCACATGTTTTGCCCATTAAACAAATCTTGATTGTCTCGTAGTTGTCTTGCGCCATTGACCAATTTGGTCTGAATAAATGAGACTGCATCCGGTGAGATAGGGTATATTGTACTTTTCAGGAGATGGAACACGATATAGTAAAAGAGAGTACAAGACAAAGTACGTAGAGCCTACTCCCTTGACAAAGTCCCAACGGAGCGTAACATTTTGCTTCTTCGTGACAGGCTCACTCAAAGGAAAATGTGAATCGTTGCAAAACTCATTTTCATTCTCCATTGCTTCGCTTTCATTTTCTTCGAACAATAGCAAAGCAGCGATAGTTCCAATCAAAGGAGAAACAGATAATGCGACAATGGAGTCAAATGGAAACAAAGGAGTGCTCCCGAAAATTAGGATGAGAAATGTGAAACACCATTCGCATGCAAGGAGAACACCTCCTTTGCAAAATTCCAGAGAAAACATTTAAAGCTCCATTGCCAAGGCAGGCATAAAACAGGTTAACTCCCATGGAGAAAATAGTAATTACTAGTTTGAAAACCCATTGTGGATAATTGTTCTCCGTCATTGCTGACTCCAACATAGCTCCATGTTTGTACCTTGAATAGAGCACAATAAGGTACCTGATGATACCACTAGATAAAAAGACAGAGGTGACGAGCTGATAATGTTCCATTTTAAAACTGATGAGAAAAGGATTGGTGATCCCAAAAGAACTCAATCCTACTCTCGATGGCCCAAATGTTGGATTCTCCAAAGGATGAGCAAACCCTTGCAGTGCAATTGTACATACAAAGTGAAGTGTGAAAATGAAGAGATATCCAGCTGTCTATGGCCACAATGAAGCTTTTGATGCTTGATGAAATATTAAACCTTTGATTCTGACAATGGCCTCCGGGATGCGTTGAGATCTATGATTGGGTCCCGACACAAATTCTTCATCCTCTGCCAATAATTTTCTTTTGTACTTTTCTGACAAAGCTGTTTGGATGAGGAGGACAATAGGAGGGGTGACGTCTCTTAGACCAAGACATCAGTACCCAAGTACTGTAGAGGATTTTTTGGCTGTTGGTCAGGCAACTTTCTCCCTAACTATTAGCCCTAGTTGTGACCATTTTTTTGGTACCCGTGGGCAAGTGTTCCTGAAGTGGTATTGGATATCTGAGTTTGGAGGTTTATACCAATAGGACCATAGGATTGTCGGCAGTTTCAGTAAGGCAGCGCCTGTCAGATCCTAACAAAGAAGGGGAATTTGTATCAGTCACGGGAAACCATACAGAAACAAGAGAAACTTTTTTCCTTACAGAAGGAGGAGTTGATTCAACAGCTGGACTTGCAGTCAATGAGCTCCTTGATGATGGCATTGCCTTCTTGGTGGGACTTATTTTCTCAGGCGTAAGGTCTGGCGAGCTGGGCTCTGACGATTGAGTGGGAGATTCTGGGGTAGTTCTCCTCTTTCTGGCTTCAAGCTGAGCTTTGTTTTTCTGAGTCTCGAGCCTTTCTAATTCTTGTTGCTTATGTCTCTTCTTGATCTCTTCTTTTTTCTTCTGCTCTCTCTCTCTCCTTCTCTCTCTCCTTCTCTCTCTCCTTCTCTCTCTCCTTCTCTCCTTCTCTCCTTCTCTCCTTCTCTCCTTCTCTCCTTCTCTCCTTCTCTCCTTCTCTCCTTCTCTCCTTCTCTCCTTCTCTCCTTCTCTCCTTCTCTCCTTCTCTCCTTCTCTCCTTCTCTCCTTCTCTCCTTCTCTCCTTCTCTCCTTCTCTCCTTCTCTCCTTCTCTCCTTCTCTCCTTCTCTCCTTCTCTCCTTCTCTCATTCTCTCCTTCTCTCCTTCTCTCCTTCTCTCTTCTTCTCTCCATTCTTATCTCCTTCTCTCATTCTCTCCTTCATTTCTCTTATCTCATTTCTCTCCTTCTCTCCTTCTCTCCTTCTCTCCTTCTCTCCTTCTATCCTTCATCCTTCTCTCCTTTCTCTCATTCTCTCTCTTATCTCCTTCTCTCTTTCTCTCCTTCTCTCTCTCCTTCTCTCCTTTATCTCCTTCTCTCCTTCTCTCATTCTCTCCTTCTCATTCTTCATTCTCTCCATTCTCTATCTTCTCTCCTTCTCTCCTTATCTCCTTCTCTCCTTTATGTCATCTCTATCTCCTTCTCTCCTTTCTCTCCTTCTATGTCATTTATCTCATTCTCTCCTTCTCTCCTTTTATCTCATTCTCTATGTCATTTATCTCATTTTATCTCATTTTCTATCTCATTATGTCATTTATCTCATTTTATGTCATTTCTATGTCATTTATGTCATTTATAATGTCATTTATGTCATTTTAATATGTCATTCTTCATTTCATTCATGTCATTTCATTTATGTCATTCTATCCTTATGTCATTTATGTCATTATGTCATTATGTCATTCTCTCCTTATGTCATTTATCTCATTGTATGTCATCTCTGTATGTCATTTATGTCATTTATGTATATATTATGTATGTATATATATATGTATATGTATGTATATGTCATATGTGTAATATATATATATATATATATATATATATATATATATATATATATATATATATATATATATATATATATATATATATATATATATATATATATATAATATATATATATATATATATATATATATATATATATATATATATATATATATATATATATATATATATATATATATATAATATATATATATATATATATATATATATATATATATATATATATATATATATATATATATATATATATATATATATATATATATATATATATATATATATATATATATATATATATATATATATCTCTCTCTCTCTCTCTCTCTCTCTCTCTCTCTCTCTCTCTCTCTCTCTCTCTCTCTCTCTCTCTTGTAGTTCTTCTTGCTGTTTCATCAAGAATTCTCTCATCTCATCGCTTTTAATGTTGACTTTTGGCCAAAGGGCACTGTAAAATTACGCACCAAGTGTTAGTGGAAAAGTGGAGAGCATGGCAAAACTTTCTACAGTCATGTCCCACTCTTCAACTTGCTTCACTATAAGCCCCATTTCTCTCAGTTTCAAAGTTACATCTGCATGAGTGACAAAACTGGATCAGTAAAAGAGTACCAGTGCAAGCAGGCTGAATGGAAATGCAATCTTACTCTGATACATAGTACGGCAGACCTCACATATTGGGTTCAAGATCACATCTTTGAAAGTCCTGTAGTTCCACTTTTGGAAAACTAACTTAAACTATGATTTGAAGTGGGATGCTTTGGCCCCTTTTACACACCTGAAATCGTCAAGGCTGACTCCAGTAAAACCAAGATCGTGATTTCTAGTGGCATCAACAAAGGGATCCTTTAGGTCATTAGTGTCATTGAACCTCTTTCCTGTGTCAATGTAATCATACACCCGGAACAGAAATGTTGTCATGGCTTTATCGTCCAAAGATAGAGTTCTATTTGAAGCCATTTTTTCCAACCAAAGGATGTATAACCGTGATAGTGTATTCACGTGATGAAGTAGGCTGGCAACTTTGACAAAAAAACTTAGCCATCTGTTCGGCAGTCTCCATTTCAGCCCCTTGCTTAAGTGTTTCACAAGATCCGATACGATCAAAAGCACACAATGGATCAGAATGGTGTTTCCAGGGAATGATCTACTTGGCATAGGGTTTCTCTCCCAATTCACATCCATTGTGATTTGGAAGGCGGTGGAGAGTTGTGGGCATAGGGGAATTGGGGATGTAGCAGGAAGAGTTGAGCTAAAACAAGTCTCGAAATGCAAAAGACTGCCAAGTGAAAAACAGAATCTAGTTTCGTCCAAAGAGTCCACCCTTGCAAAGGATACTGGTACTACAGTAACAAGACCACGAGCCCAGTTTAACTCAGGGAAATCAATCGAATCCAACAAAATGTCACCCCCTCACAATTCCGTTCCCGTGTTGATGGGCAGAGGAAACCGGGTGGATGCGATTCTGGCGGTGGTGGGCGGAGATGCATTGGGGATGTAGGAGGAGGAGCTGTGCAACAACAAGTCTCGAAATGCAAAGGACTGCCAAGTGATAAACAGAACCTCATTTTGTCCAAAGAGTCCACCCTCGCAAAGCATACTGGTACTACAGTGACAAGACCACAATCCCAGTTTAACTCAGGGCAATCAATCGAATCAGACAAAATGTCGCTCATTAACGATTACGTTCCTGCGTTGATTGGCAGAGGAAACCGGATGGATGCAATTCTGGCGGTGGTGGGCGGAGGTGAATTGGGGATGTAGGAGGAGGAGCTGAGCAACAACAAGTCTTAAAATGCAAAGGACTGCCAAGTGAAAAACAGAATCTAGTTTCGTCCAAAGAGACCACACCCGCAAAGGATACTGGTACTACAGTGACAGGACCATGATCCCAGTTTAACTCAGGGCAATCAATGGAATCAGACAAAATGTTGCCCCCTCACATTTTTGTTCCCGCATTCATGGGCAGAGGAAACCGGATGGATGTGATGCTGGAGGTGGTGGGCGGAGGTGAATTGGGGATGTAGGAGGAGGAGCTGAGCAACAACAAGTCTCGAAATGCAAAACACTGCAAACGAATTGCTAGGAAGATGCAAGTTTCTGTTAGCTAAATTGTTTGCAAAAATTTTTATTTACAGATTAGCTAACAGCACCCAACGGTTGCGCTCCTTGGGAGGAGTAGGTGATTCTTTCTCATTTTTTACTTACATGTGAGCAAAAATTTATCTCTCGCTTGCCCACTTACAATCTTACTAACATGAGATACTAATGGACACCTAGGCAGGATTATTTTGTGCAGGATGACATTTGTGTAGTTCCCCACCCTTCGCACTTCACACAATAAAAATGGGCGGGAAATACCCATGACATTCTTGCCTTTATTGCAAATGCTTACAATACACAACATATGCTAAACTTTTTCAATTAAATTGTTACATGTTGGATCCACCCACGGTCAATCACACTGAAGCCCACAGACCGTCTTTTGCTCTGCTGTTGCTGCCACCTGCTCGCTTTCATTCCAGCAGAGCAGCAAAGCAAAAAGAACGGTGAGAAAACATCTAGTTTTGATGATTTTACAGTTTTTTTTACTCACCATTTTTCCAATTAAATCGCTCTTTCTAATTCGTACGCGCGATCTGTGGTTTTGAAGCCCACAGACAGTCTTTTGCTCCGCTGTTGTTGCCACCTGCTCGTGTTCATAACAGCAGAGCAGCAATGCAAAAAGAACGGTGAGAAAACATCAAGTTTTGATGATTTTACAGTTTTTTTACTCACCATTTTTTCAATTAAATCGCTCCTTTTAATTCGTACGCGCGATCTGTGGTTTTGAAGCCTACGGACAGTCTTTTGATCTGCTGTTGTTGTCACCCGCTCGCGTTCATAACAGCAGAGCAGCAATACAAAAAGAACGGTGAGAAAACATCGAGTTTTGATGATTTTACAGTTTTTTTTTCTCACCATTTTTTCAATTAAAATCAACGCGCGATCTGCGGTTTTGAAGCCCACAGACCGTCTTTTGCTCCGCTGTTGTTGCCACCCGGTCGCGATCATTCAACCAGAGCGGCAAAGCAAAAAGAACGGTGAGAAAAGATCATATTTTGATGATGTAGCAGTTTTTTTACTCACCATTTTTCCAATTAAATTGCTACTTTTTATTCTCACGCGCAATCTGTGGTATTGAAGCCCATAGACCGTCTTTTGTGCTACCATTGCCACCACCCACTTGCGTTTAATTCAGCAGAGTAGCAGCACAAAAAGAATGGTGAGAAATCATCATGTTTTGATGATGTTTAATTTTTTTTAACTCACCAGTTTTCAGTTAAATTTTTGTTCTGCACATCTCCCAACTCAACAATGGGAAACTTCAAACACAGATTGATTTAGGCAACGCCCCCACCATTCATCATTAGCCAACATTATTCTCTGTCGTCAAATCCCACGCGCAAGGTGAGACTGAATTTGGTTTTGTTTGTTTTTGCTCTTCATTCACGAGGGTTTAACAATTCTGAATTCATTGTTTGACTTCTCTACATTGGTGCTTATAATTCTTACACCTGATCTGTGGCAGTGAAGCCCACAGACCATCTTTTGAGCCACCATTGCTGCTACCCACTATCGTGTTCATTTTGGGAGGATGACAGCACAAAAAGAACGGTGAGAAAAAGTCAAGTTTTGATGTATGTCTTAATTCTTCATTCAACATTTTTTCAATTAAATTGCTCTTTTCATGTCCTACACACAATCTGTGGCAGTGAAGGCCACAGACCAAATTTTGCCCTGCTGTTGCCACCATGCGCTTGTGTGAGTTCAAACATTGCAGCAAGGCAAAAAGAATGGTGAGAATGCATCTTATTTTGATGACTTTGCACCTCTTTTAACTCACCATTTTTTCAATTAAATTTCTGTTCTCCTATTTTGTGTAATCTGTGGTATTGAAGTCCAAGGAATGTTGTTATTGCGTCACTGTAGCTGTGACTCATTTTGTTTCATTCCTACAGAGCAGCAATGCAATTTGATGATGTTGCAGTTTTTCACTCAAATTTTTTTTCAATTAAATTGTTTGTTTTCATCAAATGGGAGATCTTTGATCTCAAAGACCACAGACAAAGCTTTGCCCTTCTTTGATTGTAACTTTAGGTCAGCCCTCCTTTGATTGTAACTTTAGGTCACATTTATTTTGTTTTAGGAGCAACCCAATAAGATTGGCAGGATCACCGCCACTGCTCCCTCACTCCCAGCTCCTCAGACCTTTTAGATGTTATTGTGTCTGGCTGTTTGTTTCTGCCTATTTGTACATTTTGTTGATTGTTGTTTTACCTGGCTGTGAAGTGTGGATAGACTTTTGACGTAACTTCGTCTTTTGCACACCCATCAATCTAACTAATATGGTAAGTTTTCATCTGATTTTCTGATACATTATTTTGTCCCTAACACTAACCCTAATCCCAACCCTTTATTAATCCAGCACATTTGGATATTGTAAGTTTTTATGTGATCTTCTGAGACATTGTTTTGTTATGAGACTATTAATTTTTAAATATGAGTTTAGACAATTGAATTGTCAAATCTGTTGCTCAGTTTCGAATTGTTGTTACTTCAGGCGACTTTGTGTGCGAGAGAGGGACAGGAGTTTAAAATCATGCATTGGTTTTTGCAGGGTGGTCTGATTGATGAAAATATGTGGTAGGGCCGGTGAAAAGAGCAAAGTAATGTAAGCCTGTGTTCAGCTTGGTTCTTTTCGCAAATCCTGTGGTAATGATGATCTAACATTTTTTTCATCCCAACTCTCAGGAGGAATTAATCAAATAATTAAATTGTCAATTCCGTGGATGAGTTAGAAGGTGACAATTAGTTGTTACTTCATATGGCTTTGTGTAAGAGTTGAGGAGGAAAGGGAAAAATCATACAATGTTTTTGAAGGGTGGTCTGATTGGTAAAAATATGTGGTATGAGCTTGAGTCTGTGTGATGTCAACATGATTGATGATTTTTACATCTCCTGCATCAGCCATTTGCAAATAATCTGAAAATATGTGGTAGGGCCGGTGAAAAGAGCAAAGTAATGTAAGCCTGTGTTCAGCTTGGTTCTTTTTGCAAATCCTGTGGTAATGATGATCTAACATTTTTTCATCCCAACTCTCAGGAGGAACCAATTAAAAAAATTAAATTGTCAATTCTGTGGATGAGTTAGAAGGTGACAAGTAGTTGTTACTTCATATGGTTTTTTGTAAGATTTGAGGAGGAAAGGGAAAATCATACAATGTTTTTGAAGGGTGGTCTGATTGGTAAAAATATGTGGTATGAGCTTGAGTCTGTGTGATGTCAACATGATTGATGATTTTTTACATCTCCTGCATCAGCCATTTGCAAATAATCTTGGAGAGTCATGTCACCAACATTATTTTTTGCAGAGACAGAAGCCATCAAAGATTGCAGATCTCACTCCCTTGACAGATAAGTTGGCGCGGATTGTGAGCAAGCTCAGCGAATCAATATACAATCAACTTTTGTCTGATCCTTCTTCCTCACTTATGGCATGACCTCCAACAACAAGAGCATCTCCTCCAACAAAGTCTCCTCACGCCTTGCATGACATCTCAAACAATGCACCTCATGTGATCAGAATGCCTTTAACAACGCATCTTCCTCAAACTCGCCCCAAGAACCACAGAACCACCAACAATCTATGTTTTCTTTGGTAGTTTGTTATTTTGTTTGATTGGGAATAGAGAGAACAAGTATCACGCTTTTACTAATCCACTAAGCCTCTCTCCTTAACTATTTTCAATGCAGGACATCTTCCAATCTTCAGGACACAATCTTTCGTCATCAAGATCTACCATTTTGCTGGACATCTTTCAATCTTCAGCAGCTATTATCCTTCTTTGTCAGACATCCCTTCCACGTGGTTGTGTTCTCGTGAAATGGGATCGTGGTCGTGTCGCCTGTGGTACCTTCATCCTTCATGGGTGTTGACTCTTTCAGCAAAACAAGATCTCAATATTCACTTGACATCTTCCAAATCTTCAGCAGATTAATTTTCTAATTCAAGATCTACTTTTTCGCTAGACATCTTCCAATCTTCAGCAGTTGTGCCACCACCTGATCTTCAGCGCACCATCTTCATCTACCGTAATTATTCTGGATGGTTGGTGATGTTTGTGAAATTGGATCGTGGTCGTGCCGACTGTGGTACCTTATCCTTCGTGGGTGTTGACTCTTTCGGCAAAACAAGATCTTAATTTTTGCAGACGTCCCTTCCACACAGTGGTGTTCTTGTGAAAATGGATCGTGGCCGTGTCGACTGTGGTACCTTCATCCTTTGTGGGTGTTGACTCTTTCGACTAAACGAGATCTTAATGTTCACTTGACATCTTCCAAATCTTCAGCAGATTAATTTTCTAATTCAAGATCTACTTTTTCGCTGGACATCTTCCAATCTTCAGCAGTTGTGCCACCACCTGATCTTCAGCACACCATCTTCATCTACTGTAATTATTCTCGATGATTTGTGATGTTCTCATGAAATTGGATCGTGGTCATGTCGACTGTGGTACCTTCATCCTTCGTGGGTGTTGACTCTTTTGGCAAAACAAGATCTAAAATATTTGCAAGACGTCCCTTCCACATGGTGGTGTTCTCGTGAAAATGGATCGTGGTCGTGTCGACTGTGGTACCTTCATCCTTCGTGGGTGTTGACTCTTTCGACAAAACGAGATCTTAATATTCACTTGACATCTTCCAAATCTTCAGCAGATTAATTTTTGTCATTCAGGCCTCCAACAACAGCATCTTCCCCCTCCAAATATAGAACTCCCACGGAGTACCTTCCCCTTTGTCATTACCAAGACTCCATTGGCAGCTGGGAGTATGACTAGGCCCACTCTCGAGGAAAGCTGAGAGTATAAAATAGGCCCACTCTCAAGGAAAGCTGAGAGTATAAAATAGGCCCACTCTCGAGGAAGGCTGAGAGTATAAAATAGGCCCACTCTCGAGGAAAGCTGAGAGTTTAAAATAGGCCCACTCTCAAGGAAAGCTGAGAGTTTAAATAGGCCCACTCTTGAGGAATGCTGAGAGTTTAAAACAGGCCCACTCTCGAGGAAAGCTGAGAGTTTAAAATAGGCCCACCCCCAACAATCAACCTTGTTACAATCGGTAGCTATGTGGACTTGTTAAGAATCAAACAGGGTTTCTAAGTTATAATAATCTGAATAACTTATAAAAAAGAACATACATTACACAACAGAAATGATAAATCTATCACCGTATTATTAGTCAGCTATTATATTATGAATTGGAATGTCAATCCATATGCACATCAAACTAAACTCTTATAATAAGTTACTACAAACAAAAGCAGAGAACTGCATTACACAGACAGCAACCTACACTGGGTACAAACAAGAGTGATGGAATCACAATTGAGACAATAATCTTGTCATCTTGTCAAACTCAATTTCTACATTATGGTTTGGTCCTAGCCTCCAGGATGACTAGCGGCTGCAAATGAGCAATCTGAATCAATTTCTGGTTCATGTTAATGTACTACCTCATTTGTGGGTCTGCATGCAACTTACTTGTGTGAGCTGGTCAACCACTGATAACTGATACAGCAGCTATTACATGATTTTTGCTTGGGGATGAAAGTGATGGAAGACTGAAATGCAAGGAGAGCAAAATTGCAAAGTAGTTTCTGCTGTTTCATTTTTGATATGTATTGTAGTAGCTTTTGAAAGAGCTTTCTCATGCTTGACATTCTCTTCATTCCAAATACTGTAGTTCAAGATATCATTTTTATTTTTGGCTCTTCTAAAAGTGCACTGTTTTCTGAAAGTATGCCATTTTGGCCATGACCATTTTCTGGTCTCTCTGTTGAGAAATGACTTACTTGCTGAGTAAGCTGATTCAACAAAAAGTGAACTTCCAAAAGTGGCTTACCATTTTGACCATGTCCATTTTCTGATCTCTCTTTGAAAAATGACTTACTTGCTGAGTAAGCTGATTCAACAAAAATCGAACTTCCAAAAGTGGCTTACTTTTCAAAAGGAACTCTTAATTCCATGTATAGAAAAGCTTACTTCATGGAAAAGAGTTTTTCTACAAAGTAAGACATGTTATGGCCAAAAGAGGGCATGCATTTGGCTTACTCTTGAAAATATTCAATTATTTACATCATTTGGCCTGATCAGTTTTTTCTAATACCTTCTCATATACCGATGACACAAAACACACACAAAACACAACAGATGCACTATGCCCTTCCTTTTTTTACTGTCACAAAACCCTCAAAATATTACTGTAACAGTAATCATGACAATTCAACAAGAACTACTGTATATTCCCCAGTAATTTGCAGGAGGATTCTCATTGACTTCTATATACCCCAGCCCTAATTTGAGGTTAGTTTGACAGTAATTTCACTGTGACAAATACCACCTTCCTTCCAAAAAAGGCAATATTACAAGCAGTAATCCTAAACTACTGAGGAATTACTGGGTAATTTGCAACTTAGCTCTGAAGAAGCATTGTCACAACTTGATGCAATATTGGTTGCAACTTACACAGATGCCAAAGATATAAGTGAGCATGAAGCTTCTGGATGACAAAAAATATGATATTACTCTTTTGAGATGCTCACTTTTCTCCAGTTACCACTCACAGATTATGATACCACTGAGCTTCACACTCACAAGTTCACATACCAAGTACAATATAAGTTAATGGGCATACTTTATGACAATTGATTACCTCTTTTTTGCCCTTTGACATCCATCATTACTCAAAATCTCTCTCCTGTCTACTTTTCCTAAGTCCTCCTGTTATCTCACTTGCGAGCACATCCATCCAAATTCTGTTTGATTGATGTGAACATTACTTCTGCCATTATATCTCATGAACTGACATAATAGATGCAATGATCAAATGGAATGATTATCTGTTGTTTTTCTTGCAAGAAGCATTGTGAAAATTTTGATTCAATAATGGATGCAGCTAATATACAGATGCCAAAGATATATGTGAACATCAAGCTCCTGGATGACACCAAAAATAATATCTTACTTTTAGGACTACACATTTATGCTCGTTTTCTCCACATACCACTCAGATTATGATATCACCAAACCTCACAGTCACCCTTTCACATACCAAGTACAGTATAAGTTCATCAACATACTTTATGGCACAAAACTTCAACCAAACTTGAAGTGTAGCCTTCATCAGTAAAAGTTTATGATACCAAATCCACCATGAAATGATATCAATTCTCAGGCAAAATGAAAGCTTGTACAAAATGCACTTTATTTTGGGGTTGTTGCCAGCTGATCATTGTTTTGCCTGTTCATGTTTGAATGGTGTCTTGATAATATATATTCATTTTTCATGCTGTTATGTCATGATAAATATTTTTTGTCTTAGACAAAAATTATTTTGTTGTCTCTAGTATTTCATTTTTTATGTATGACCTTTACGACATTAACATTTAAGCGAAAGTTGTTATCAAGATTTTTTCAAAACCTTAGATGTGTTGGAAACTGAGCCAGTTTCTCCTTCTTCTCCTTCTCCTTCTTCTCCTTCTCCTTCTTCTCCAGTGAGACAGTTTTTTCGCTTTTTGCCAAAACAGGTGCAGACACTGAAGTTGATGTGAACTTACCTGTAAATTATTCATTTTTCGCTTGGACTTACATGGGTAGATATATTGTGTACAAAGTAATTGCCTAACTTTAAAATTATATCTTTTTGCATAACGTATGACATTATTTTCTAGAATGTTTCTGTAAACTTGAAGGGAACATTATTCACAAATTATCATTTTAATCATACAACAATGGTTCTGCAAACTTGAAGAGAATGTTATCGTGTCACAAAAGAGTGTCTACGTCTAACAAGAATGATTTTGCAAACTAAAAATGGGTACATACTTTTAAAATGGGCGCGGGAGCGCGGCGAGCGCGAAGCGCGCGAGGCGCTCTCACCCATTTGCAACTACTATAGTACATATTAATTAAGCGTAGAAAAGTGGCATTCTACTACAAGCACTTTATTTCAAAAGTACGTCTTCCTCTGTCTCTAGAAATCACATTCTGTTTTGCGAGCTACAAAAAATCTTGCAGCGGCTGCTGGGAATGTCGATTTCGACACATAGAAGGTATCACCTTGTGTGAACTGTGTTGCACGATGCATGCAGTTTCCGCGCCCATTATTTTCGTCACATATAAAAATTACTAGCAGCCGCTGCAAGATTTTTTAGCAGCGGCGAGAGACCGAACAAAGGAAAAAGTTATAACAGTGGCCGCCGCGTGCACGGGCACAACTTTTGTAGTAAGTGCTTTCCGATAAGCAGCGCGGCACGCACTGGCATGACTTTTGTAGTACTTACATCATGTGCTTTCCGATTCAATAAAGCAAACGCGCACGAGTACCACTTCTGACATCATTTTGGTCTATTATGACAAGGTGGCAGCTACCTAGGTAGAGTTGTGCCAGGTTCCAAGATGGACATAGGTTTTGCTGTGGAATGAATCGAGTTTTAAAAGCAGGGTGAGGTCAAGTACCTATCCCAACAGTCTTGCAAGAAAGAGAAATATTGCCCAAGTTTTATTCCAAGGATGAGGAGGAGTCGCATGCAATGAGTCTCATTTGAATTCGCAACAGCCCTTATAACATGTGAGTTCATCGCTACACATAAATAGCAGAGCATGGGAGTGATTGCTGAACAGCCTGTTGATGAAACAGCCCAGACAACCTATGTTGGGAATGTCGCGACACAACTTGTCGGCTGGGGGTAACAAAGACATGTCATGTCGCGACATTCCGCAACACTGAAGACATGTCTCGGAATGTCGCCGTGACATGTCAGGAAGACATTACTTCATGGGGTGTCTAGAAGACATGTGAATGTCATAACATATGACATGTGTTCAGCGATGTCTTTGTACTCTCTAGTAGACATGCAATGTAACATACTCAATGTAGATAATGTGATGTATATTCAGTATTGATTCAGAGACAACAAAGATATTACAATTAGATCTAAGATATTCAGTATAGACCCAGAGACAACAAAGAGATTACAATTAAGTGTCACTACTCTCCCTCGCTACCCTCTTCTTCTACGTCCTTTCGAACTATTTCAATACAGTTTTTGCACTGACAGGACGCTATGATAGTCCGAAGTTGTTGGCCAAAGTTCATTTGAATTGGGAGGGGTATGGTGAGTAACGGTAGGATTGTAGATTGAATTTTCAATTAAATAGTTGAAAAGAAAAAAGAAACATGGCAGAACTCACCAGTCAGGTGAATAATGGACCTGTTTTTTTGCCAGCAGGGCTCTTGATAAGAGAGGATGCGGCGACGGGCCAATGGGGTTGATTTGAAATGGGAGGGGTTTTGGAGAGGAAGGGCAGGGTCAGCGCTGACATTTTCAATTAAATAGTTGAAAAGAACAAATAAAAATGGCAGAACTCACCAGTCAGGTGAGTAATGGACCTGATTCTTTTTTTGCCAGCACGGCTGTTGCTCTGAGAGGACGCGGCGATGTCGCGATGTTGTTGATTTAATGTGGGAGGGGTGTGGAGAGGAAGGGCAGGGTCAGCACATTCAGTTTTCAATTAAATAGTTGGAAATAAAACAAACAAAATGGCAGAACTCACCAGTCAGGTGATTATTGGACCTGATTCTTTTTTTGCCAGCACGGCTGTTGATCGTAGAGGACGCAGCGACGTCGCGATGTTGTTGATTTGATGTGGGAGGGGTGTGGAGAGGAAGGGCAGGGTCAGTTGTGTCAATTTTCAATTAAATAGTTGAAAATAAAAAATGGCAGAACTCACCACTCAGGTGAGCAATGGACCTGATTCTTTTTTTGCCAGCACGGCTGTTTATTGTAGAGGACGCGGCCGCGTCGCGATGTTGTTGATTTGATGTGGGAGGGGTGTGGGGAGGAATGGCACGGTCAGTAAGGACAATTTTCAATTAAATTGTATAGCACGTAAAAAAACCAAAATCAGCATAACACAACAACCAACCTGTCTTTTGAGGGGGCGTCAAGGACGCCGCATTGGCGCGATGGCTGGGAAGATGATGAGCCAACTCGCGGCTCAAATCTCCATGAACTCACAGAGATCGAAGGGGATGATTGTCCGCGTGAGCAGAAATCCCATTGTTTTGTTTTGTTATGGAGCAATGCCAAAATGGGCACGTGTGGCCATCTGCTTGATGATTCACACTTCTCTTTACAAGTACGCATGTATTTGTATGTTGGGAGATGACAGATGCTCCCGACACTTGACTGAGCCCTATAAATAGTGACTGAGTGGGCAGATGTTGCGCGACATGACCCGTGTCACCAAGATTTGGTGACAATGTCATGTCACGGTGACATTTTGGAGACATGTCTCAGACATTCACAACATAGAGGAGTCGCGCGCTAGCAGTTTTTTTGATTTTGTAACAGCCCAGATCAAATGCAAGGTCATTGCTTAGCAAAAATTGACAAAACTTGTTGCGGAGGAGCCCCCAGAATGTGGGAATCACGCAACAGCCCTGTTGACCAATGAGGTCGCGTATTAGCCTCTTGATCACTGACTCTATTATTACCAGAGTGATCGAGAAAGGGCTCTCAAGTCTAAAGCAATCAAGCCCCTCAATTTTTGGCCATGCTGTAGATTGATTTTAGATATACTTTTAAAGGTAATCACAAATCAACAGTCATGAAATACCCATGAATATCAAATGAAAAAACCAGTTTTTTACAGGTAATTACGAGATGTTTTGTATGAATTTACCTACAATTGTCAATATTGAAAAACGCGTCTCACATTTTTGACTGGAGAAGAACAAAAACAAATCTCAGATGATAATAAACTAAGATTTTTTCAAGAAAAAATCTTGATTGAATTCACTACAGCAAGATGGGATTTCCAAATGTCCCCACAATCTCCCCCACGTATCTCAGCATTTTGGTGGACTTTTGAGCTGCAAGTTGGCGCGTCTTCTCGACCCAGCTCTTGGCAACACGGCACCCTGTGATGTGGCAAAAAGGTAGGTTGGTTGTTGCGTTTTGCAATGTTTTTTTCTGCCAAACAATTTAATTGGAAATTCACGCCCTGTTCTGCCATCTTCTGCCACCCCCCCTCCATGACTTTCAAAACCCCACGCCCCACGCCGCGCTCTTACGGTATCTTCAATCTGACACTGAGAAAAAGAAGCCGGACAATTGACCGTGCAAGTGGTGAGAGTCGCAATTTTTTAATTTGGTCAATTGTTTAATTTGAAACCATCATGCTGTCCTGACATCTTCTGCAAAGGCCCTCCTGTATGACTTTCAAAACCCCACGTCCCACGCTGCCTTCAATCCAGAACCCCCCTAAAGAAGCAGGACAATTGACCATGCAAGTGGTGAGTTGTGCTAATTTTTACTTTTCTTCCATTATTTAATTTGATATGTCCGAGCTGACCTGCCCTCTTGTGCCATTGCCCCCCTCCATGAGTTAAACACCCACGCCGCGCCCTCCCGTGGCTTGAATTGAAAGGCTATAAAAAATGCCGGGCAATTGACCACACCAATGGTGAGTTTTTGTTAATTATTTTATCTTGTCAACTATTTAATTGGGAACCACCGTCCCTGACAACACCCACGCCACCCTCCCATGGCTCAAATCTAAAGCCTGAAAAAGAGGGAGGACAATTATGACGGCTAGAAACAATAGGAGCACTGTGTATCCTAGAGGTATCATGATACCCAGCCGGACAGACAGTGGATTCTAAAAAACTGATTTCGAGTTTAAAAAAAGAATTTTGGAGCGAACGAAGTAACTCTATTATAGTACAGTAGAAACATACCAATTTTCTACAAGAATGAATTGATCAGATCGTTCCAATATGCTGTATTCAACAGACAATAACTTGTGAAACAGTGTTCAAAAGAACAAAATAAGAACACCGTTCGAAAGCTCGGAAAGCAATCTTTCGATTGATTTAAGGTTGTAAAAATGTGTTTACATCAGATGTGACATCATTTTCGTCCGTCACACGGATGAAAGACAGAGCAGGAGTGCTCCTTTTGTTTTTAGCCGTCATAATTGACTACACCCATGGTGAGTTTTTCAATTCTTTTGTTTGCCCAACTATTTAATTTGAAACTACTATTTGCCCTCATAATGTCATCTTCCCACTACCCCCACCCCAACCATGAAATAAAAACCCCACTCCCACAGAACTTCCCTCCCATTGCATCAAACTAAACAAATGATGTTGTTGTGAATTGATAAATTTGTTTTTGTCCCCATTGTAAACCTAAGTTTCAAAAATATTGTTCATAAAAATTATTACATTTCAAAAATGGATTTTGTAGGGACAGAATTAACATGTTATTTTTCGTGTTTACTCCTAATACCCGATGGGGGAGTACTGGTTAGTAATTATGTTAGAAAGGAAATTGGAGTCCATCTGACTCCTTCTTCATCAATGTTGTTAGTTAAAATGTTAGCAAAAACGGACCTGTTAGTAAGTATGTAAGTAAATCGGAAAAATCAATCAATTTTGTTAAGAGCCACAAATAACTAACAGATTAACTAACAAGTCCGATTTTGAGAAGGTTTCTGAAAAGTATTAAACCTACATGCACATGTTAGTAAGCCCTTTCCTTTTTATTTACAGCTTACTAACAATTCCTTTGCAGTGAATGCGAAGGACTGCCAAGTGAAAACCAGAATCTCGTTTTGTCCAAAGAGTCCACACCCGCAAAGGATACTGGTACCTTGGCTACAGTGACAAGACCATGCATATTGAAGATAAGAGTTATAGTTGTGAAAATATTTCGCGCGATGATCATCTAGCAAATCCTTGTTCACATAGGAATTAAATACATCTAAATTGGAATCATTTTTTGGACATATAGAAGGCTACATACAGGAACCTATAGTTGGCCTCCTTTACAACTATAACCACAACTATATTTTTGGTAGCAGTGTATCACAATTACCGTTTCTTCATCCCTGCAACAAAAAGTTATCGTATTTCAGGGTCTGAAAAGTTTTTCCCATAACATACCAAAATGCCAGCCATCTAACCCGGGGACACAATACGCCTGGCCGCACAGGATCTCATCACTGCAATAAAAACCATTTCGACAGCACCTCTCGCTCTCACTCCCTAACACACAGCCGCAATTCATCAACTAACACACTTCAAACGAAAAACACCGGTAACCTCCCCGTACACTCGAGTGTACGGGGAGGTTACCAGAGCCCCTGTAATGGTATCTTCCGGTAACCTCCCAGTACACTTCTGTAACCCTCCGGTAAACTAGTGTACGGGAGGGTTACCGGAGTCTACCGGGAGGTTACCGGAAATTTGAGACCAAGAGGAGCTTTTCGATTTTTTTCTACGTACGATAGGAATTGGTACTTTTTTACAGGAAAACAGACTTCTCAGTAAGTCTTAGAATCGATATCAATCTAATTAGTGGCTATAACTGCATTACTTAGTAGCTAAAAAAATGTTTACCGGTGGCATACCGGAAGTGTACGGGAGGGTAACCGGAAGTGTACGGGAGGGTAACCGGAAGGTTACGGGAAGGCTACCGGAGAGTACCGGAGGGTTACTGGAGCATACGGGAGGCCTACCGGAACGTTACAGGAGGGTTACCGGGAGGGCTACATACTGTTGAACTGCAATAATAGAGTATGTGCAATTTATCTCCACTAATATAATTAAACCGCCCAACTCATCGCTCACCAAAAGGACACAGGTGCCAAAATTTCAGCCCCAAGCTGCTCCAAGATGAAAAACAATACTGTGGACAATAATATCACCAAGGCAGAAGAAAATTAATAATTTAATTGAAACTAAGCTGAAATGAGAACAATTGAAATATAGTATGACTTCAATAACTCACCATAAAAATTTACATGCCTCTGCAAACCGTTGTCGGCAACACGGCGGTGCAAGGCAAAATGCCAAACTCAGTCTGTGGACTGAGTTTTGGCTGTTCCCGTGCCTGGCCTGAAATAAAATAATTGAAAATTAGATGTAGTCAAGACATGTGTAGAAATAATTGTATTCTATTCAACTCACCTCTGTTAATATACCCGCCGCTGCCAAATAGTGTTGGCAACATGGCGGTGCAAAGCGAAATCAAAACTCAGTCTGTGGACTGAGTTTTGGGATTTCAAAACTGGGCCTGTAACTATTTAATTGAAAAAATTAAAAAATGTTGAGTATAATAGGGTCAAAAATGATGAGTTAATCAAAACTCACGCCCAAAATATACCCGCCGCTGCCAATTGTTGTTGGCAACATGTCGGTCCAAGGCAGAATGCCTAACTCAGTCTGTGGACTGAGTTTCGGCGATTTCGCCAGTACACCTGTAACTAGTTCATTGGAAAAAAATGGACGAGTGGTGAGTAAAATAGTGCGTAAAATGGTGAGTTCATCACAACTCACCTCCAAAATACACCCGCCGCTGCCAATTGTTGTTGGCAACATGGCGGTCCAAGGCGGAATGCCTAACTCAGTCTGTGGACTGAGTTTCCGCGATTTCGCCGGCAGGCCTGCAACTATTTAATTGAAAAAAAATTGGCCCTATGGTGAGTATAAAATTGCAGAACAAGACAAAATTGTGATTACTCACCCCCAAAATATACCCGCCGCTGCCAATTGTTGTTGGCAACACGGCGGTCCAAGGCAGAATGCCTAACTCAGTCTGTGGACTGAGTTTGGCGATTTCGCCGGCAGGCCTGCAACTAATTAATTGGAAAAAAATTGGACGTGTGGTGAGTATTATAGTGCGAAAAATGGTGAGTTCATCACAACTCACCCCCAAAATATACCCGCCGCTGCCAATTGTTGTTGGCAACAAGGCGGTCCAAGGCGGAATGCCTAACTCAGTCTGTGGACTGAGTTTCGGCGATTTCGCCGGCAGGCCTGCAACTAATTAATTGAAAAAAAATTGGCCGTGTGGTGAGTATTATAGTGCGAAAAGTGGTGAGTTCATCACAACTCACCCCCAAAATATACTCGCCGCTGCCAATTCTTGTTGGCAACATGGCGGTCCAAGGCGGAATGCCTAACTCAGTCTGTGGACTGAGTTTCCGCGATTTCGCCGGCAGGCCTGCAACTATTTAATTGAAAAAAAATTGGCCCTATGGTGAGTATAAAATTGCAGAACAAGACAAAATTGTGATTACTCACCCCCAAAATATACCCGCCGCTGCCAATTGTTGTTGGCAACATGGCGGTGCAAGGCGGGAGGGATAACTCAGTCTGTGGACTGAGTTTCGGCCATTCCCATGATGGGCCGGTGGGGTATCAGTGATGTAATTGAAAAAAATAATTGTGTGATGTGAAGGCAGTGAGAGGGCGAACTGCTATTGTACCGTACCATACTGTTGTGTCTGGGTCAAGCACCATTGTTGTAGTATGGTACCATACGTAGATGTACTAAAACTGAATTATCATATGAATATGCCACACAAGAATTAGGTGTGGTGATACAAAGGAATAAGTAACAGTTACGTAGACACACTACGCCAATTTTCAGCCCCACATATTATTCTTATGTATTCTCATTTTTGGCGCAGTCACTTCTGATAGTACCATATTATGTTGAAAATATGAATAGGCCCAAAGCACACTCACCAAATGAAGTCATGATCAAGCCTAGAATTGAAACCAAAACTAGACCCAACAGGTGATCTTGCTGTTTACAACTCGTGATTCACTAAATGTGAGTCATGAAACAAACAACCACTCGGAAGATTTTTTTGCTTCAAAGCTTAGCGTGATAAACGAAAATGCGGCTTAAGTAATGTATAAAAACCGGTAACCCACCCGTACACTCTTGAAATTCCGGTAACCTCCCCGTACACTCTGACGTTTTGCGAGTGTACGGGGAGGTTACCGGTGTTTTTTCGTTTGCAGTGCAGACATTTTTGCAACAAGCACACGAGTTAACCAACAACCGGCTACACAACCTCCTACACTGGTTGCAAGGGTGCACCATCCGACGCCACCAATGAGGGTGACCAATCAGGGCACCACACCGTCCACATCAACAAACCCCACCGACCTGAGCAAGTTACGCACACAACGACACACGCACTCCCGACACACACGGAACAACACGCCAATTGTCGAAAGAACCACCAAAGAATGCGTGAGCCACCACACTACCCAGCCACCAGACAAGCAAACACCACATCAAAACTACTTCACCCAGGATGACGACTATACAATCCACTTACTTGAAGACACCAAACTCTTCACCCATTCACCAGTCACGCCATTTAACATAACACATCAAGCCCTGTATCATGTGGTGGGCACACACCTGCATGCCACATGCCACAACATGTTCACACCAACAAAACTCAGCAAACAACAACCTGTGTTCACAGTGGACACACAACTCGAACACATGCGCAACGGCGTCGTACATCCCGTCACAAAAGATTCCATCACCAAATATGAAAAATTGGCCAACGATCCCATTCTCCAAACAGTCTGGACAAAGGCAATGTGCAAGGAACTTGGCCGACTCGCCCAGGGTTGCTATGGCAGCAAAGGTACTGATACCATCTTCTTCATGACACACGATGAAATCAAACAAATTCCTTGCCCCAGAATGGTAACTTACGCACGCATTGTCGTCGACTACCGACCCCAAAAAGATGACCCCAACCGTGTCCGCATCACCGTAGGCGGCAATCTCATCAATTACCCGCAAGAACTCACTACTTGCACTGCCAACCTTACCACTGCCAAAATTCTGTGGAACTCAACCATAAGCACACCCGGAGCATGATTCGCCAGTTCAGACATTGAAAACATGTACCTGCAAACACCAATGGACAGATATGAATTCATGCGAATCAAGGCTAACCTCATTCCAGCTGCATTCAAGGACACATACAACCTCTGGGACAAGATATACAATGGACATGTATACATGGAAATTCAGCTTGGATGCTACGGCCTTCCACAAGCAGGCATTTTAGCAAACAAACTCCTCAAAAAACGACTTGCAAGTGACGGATATTTTGAGCTCCCCCACACCCCAGGACTCTTCAAACACATCAGCCGCCCCATTCAATTCTCATTAGTCGTCGACGACTTCGGAATAAAATACATTGGAACACAGCACCTTGATCATCTCATCGCATCAATCAAACGTCATTACGATGTCACTGTGGATTACACAGGCAGTTTATACTGTGGCATCACAATCAACTGGCAATAAAACAACGGCTATCTTGATATATCCATGCCCTGTTATGTCAACAAACAATTAATCGAATACAACCATCCCAAACCCAAAAAGCCAGTCAATACCCCATGGGAACGGTATCCCATCAAATACGACAACCCCGTCCAACCCACACTCCCACACGATGATCCCCCCATTAAACAGTCAACAAATCAAGCACATCCAACAAATTGTTGGCTCCATTCCATATTATTCACGGGCCACCGATCCCGCCATTTCCCACGCCCTTAGTGAATTTGCAACACAACAATCACACACCACGGAAAACACACTCAAACGGTGCAACCATTTCCTTGATTACATGGCAACACATCCAGACGCACGAATATGTTACTACGCGTCAGACATGGTCCTCAACGTGCACTCTGACGCAAGCTACCTCTGTGAAGGAGGCCAAAAGAAGAGCAGCCGTAATTTTCTTCCTTGGCTCCATCCCCAAAAACAATCAACCCATAAAACTCAACGGTGCGATCGCCGTACTCTGCACAATATTAAAATTCCTCGCCGCACTCGGCGCCCTCTTCCTTAATGCGAAGGAGGCCAAAATTATGCTGCTCACCTCACAAGAGCTATAGGGCACCACCAACCCTCCACACCGGTCATTGTGCTGTCTGGATAGTCAACAACACTGTCAAGTGTCAGAAATCTCAGAGCATGGAAATGAGATATTTTTGGCTCCTAGAGAAGCACATCAATAAAATTTTTGATTTTCAATACCATCCAGGATTAGAAAATCTTGCCGACTATCCCAGCAAGGCCCATCCAGGGGGGCACCACTTGACACTTTGCCAGCTCTATGTCAAAATGCCCACTTCTCCCAGAATCCTGTCTTGTGCTGCTAAGCCAAGTGTTTTGAGAGCGTGTGCTGATAAGGTAGGCCGTACCAAGATACATACATATCCTCTACCTACCTTAACATGTGTTCCACGTGGAACCGATCGCATGCCAGCAGCAGCAGCTTAAGTAGGAAAGACATCAATCCCATGTCATTACATATCCCATGTCACACCTGAGACATAGAACAAATGAGCCTTATGACTCACAACAATATTACTACACTTAGTGCTCATAACTTTACTAAATTTGTCGTTAACCTCCGATACTCTAGTAATTATTCACTCACTACGTGCAAGTACTATTGACAAAATGTTCATTCTTGCAATCTTACTCTCAATCTTTTGGCTTCTAGAGTTCAAAGCCTGAAGGGAGAGGGTATGAGTGCATCCATAAAAGCATATAACCCAAAATAGAAGCATAGAAAGACTTCGAATTCTTTGAAGTCCATCATATTCCACTTGTTGGCAATAAGGGATTTGTTTTGGAAAGTCAGCACACTGAACAGAATTTCAATGTTATACACTGTGTTCATAACTGCATTGGCATTCAAAGAACTCTTCTGCTTTGCATTTTCACTAGAAATGGTATCAAATTCCCTAAGCACACATTTTCTCAACTCTTGGACCTCTTCAAAATACCCACACTCCAAATCAGTGTCCAACTTGTTGAAGGAAATGGCAAAGTCTTTGTATTGAATTGGCATCTCTTGCCAAGATGAACCATCATCACCCTTGTTGCTGTTGTCGGAGTCTTCTCCATCTATCAATGGTGTCCAAGTCTCATCAAAAGAATAGGAGTTTTATCTTTGTCAAGAGTTGAAATGAATTCGTCATCAACAGCGTCTGGAAAAGTACTTCCATGATCAGATGCCGGACTTGAGTTTGGAATTAACAGAATTCCATTGTTGAGGTCATAGAAGAGCACTGTCACATGGCAGGGAATTGCATTCATTTTACTCAGCGGCATCCCAGGCAGTCGTGACACGGCTCTGAGAGCGTGTTACTCTTTGCAGAGTTTCATCAAGTGCAGTTATGGGTCTGGGCATGCTGAATTGCCATTCACGAACAGTACTCAAAAATCTAGTGACTCCTGACTTGAGAACTTTGTGTGGCAATGGGTTCTTTGTCGTGACGTTCAAGCGGCGAAACACGAGATTCTCCTGACAAGTGACTGAGAAGTACTAAAAGCGATTGGCTTGGTATCAATAGTTGGAGGAAATTGTGACGAATTGATTTGTCGCAATGTTACTTTTTTCGATAGCACTATGCGGGGTGAAGGAAGAAATCGTAAATGGAAGAACTTCAGATTCAGACACGATTGATGTCACAGCTGGAAGGCAATGAAGGCAGTATCTGCACAGGATCTGAGAACACGACCACGGAGAAGTTGAAGAGGAAGGAGTTTTCTGTGGCAAAAACTGATTGATTTGATGACTGGAGTACTGATTGAATCATGTAGTGACACATGGATGGTGGCGTGGCATGAAGAATGCCAACTAACTATATTGTAGAAGGGGGTCGATCGTGTTAATGTGCTGGGGTGTCATGTGTGGGACAGAGGGGAGGTGGCCTCTGCATGTATGACAGTGATGGGAAGCAAGCCATCAAACTTTGGCACAAAAGTTGAAATTTTTGCTATGATTCACAATACATAGGAATTATTATAAAATGGTAAGCACCATTGAAATTTCTTATTGACAATTTTTGGTCTGCAGCTGTAGGAAGGGCCATAAGTCAATTCAAGTAGCCCCATCCGAAAGGAAACATCTTGAGACATTATTGATGGAGTCTTAAGCGTTGGAACAGTGAGAAGGGGTCCACTATTCCGAGCGCTTCCGATACCGTATATTGTACGGTCATGGTTTTTCCCCCGTATATTTCATATTCATTACTGTATGTATTTATGTAACCTTCTTCTTTTAAGGTATCTCTTTCTCTCACCCATTTGCATTTTCATTGTGGCAGATCACTGAGAACATTCTGCATGACTGCAATCTTTTGTTACTTCCATACAGTTTCCAGAACTCCCCATTCTCAACGCATTGCACACGTACGCCGAATCTTTTCATTGCACCACTGCCAATTTCATTTCATCGCACCGCATCACTTGAACGCATTATTCTCACTGATAGCCCTCCACCACCGTACCATACTCATCAATCTCGCACGTCGATTACTTTTCTAATTGACCATCCATGCACTCTTGGCGTTCAACTACTTTTTTGCCTCATCGTTGGCATTATCTTCTTTCATTTGCCTCACACACCATTGCAATCCGTCCCGTGTTTTGCACGGCTCCCCCTCCAAAAGCTATTGCTTATCATGCCACGTTGATTTCCCAGATCAGCTGCTGCCCGCCTTGCAGCCGATCTTGCTGCAGAGGACCGTCTTGCCACAGAGGAGCGTCTTGCCACAGAGGCCATATGCCGAACGAAGGCAATGTCCCTACTTCCCCTCATGGTCACGAAGGCAATGTCCCTACTTCCCCTCATGGTCAGTGCCTGTGTTTTTCACATGACTTGCCTTCTGCACATGTTTTGCCCCATTAGGCGACTGGTCGTGTTGAAACGTTTAATGCATGTTTGACGTGTTATGTCTTTCACCGTACGTTGCGTGCTATTGTCCCACCGTTATCTGCATGATATGCATTGTCGTCTCCACCGTTAATCATACGGTGATGAGCCGATTAACCGTCACCGCATGATATACGGGGATCACTTCCCCATATATCATACAGTGACTTGTGTTCACTGCTACCTCATCTTATATACGGTGATGATCTGATTGACCGTCACCGCTTTTTATACTTGGATTACTTCCCCGCATATCTTACGGTGACTTGTGCTCAATGCTACACCGTCTCTTATACGGTGACCCACTGCACTGTATGTTATACGGTCATGATAGTTCACCGCACCTGATGCGGTAATGCATGTGTTCACCCCGCTAAAATGCCAAACCATTTTTAGCGTTCCTGTACTCACTCTTCCATTGCCAACACCATCCATGTTTAGGACCCCCACCCATAAGAAAGCCAAAGTGTCGCCCTCATCCACACCTCTCAACAACTCTGACCCTCCAAAGGCAAACCCCAAGAAGCCTGCAGGTCGTAAGAAGAGCCCTCCAACTAATCAGGATGAGCCCACGGCATCTTCAATAAAAGCAAACATTCGTGCCACCAGATCCTCATCCAAGAAAATGGGTGATCCCGAACCCGTACTAACCAATGACGCAGTTCATGCCGCAGCTTCCACGCAGAAGGCATCACAGAAAAAGGCCACTGTTCGTAAGATGAGGGCCGCCTCCAAGCAAAAGGATGATCCCGTACCCACCAAGGTGGTGGCTGCAAAGCCAAAGGGACAGAAAATGGAAACCGTACTTAAGACGAAGGCGGCATCCAAGCGAAAGGTCAATGAGCAAAAGGATGATCCAGTCCCTGCCAAGATGGTAACGGCCAAACCAAAGGGTCAGAAGAAGAACCCAGTTCTTAAGACGAAGGCGGCATCCAAGCAAAAGGTCGATGAGTAAAAGGATGATCCAGTCCCTGCCAAGGTGGTGACCGCCAAACCAAAGGGTCAGAAGAAGGACCCGGTTCTTAAGATGAAGGCAGCATCCAAGCAAAAGAGGGCAGCATCCAAGCAAAAGGTCGATCCCCTCCCCACCAAGCCTAAGAAGGCTGCCAAGAAAAAGGGTGATTCCAAACCTGCCAAACTTACGGCTGACCCAGAATCCCCTCAATTGAAATCTCCTCCCGAAGACGCGGATGTTCCTGAAGTAGATCCTCTCGAAGTCATCAAGGACATCCCATCTGATAATGTGAACTTTGCTCCAGAGAAACGGAAACCCACGAAGTCTCATACGGAGTCTGACAGTGAAGAGTATGATGCTGATGAGGACGAACGTCGTAGGGAATTCACCCCAGTTGAACTTGACACTAATTTCAGTCGACTAGAAGTTGTGAAATGTCATGATTGTAATGACACCAGGACCCCCATTGTCCGTTTATGTACGTTCTTTGTCTGTTTGTTATTATATTTATATTCCCCTCATACTCATGACATTTAAATTTTCCGTCTACATTACAGTGGCATTACCCCCCCTCTACGGTTGGGTATGTGCTTGCTTGCAACACTATGGCGAGGAAATTGCCCGTTGCTAGAGCTACGGTTTGCAATCGAGGCCTTTCCTGTGTGGACACATTTCTCCACGCCAAATTGCAAGATACGAGCAAGCCTGCATCTAAACTCCAAGTTGTACCTCAGGCACCCTGAACACGCGTACGTTAAACGTGATCACGACAGTGTCCTGTCCGCAATTTCGAGATATTCCCTTCTCCGGAATGGGATAACAAGAAACACTTGATCACGAAGACTCAAAGGTACCATGCCAAGTTTTTCATCCACACGGTGTGCACCTCGTTTGTGCTTTGCAGCATGTGTCCATTGGCAGAATGTCAGATGCCCCCCACCAACCCCAAGGAACTTTTAGAATACCAAGCTCAATCGCTAATCCACGATCAGCGATGTGATCGAGCTGCCAACTGTATTTATCGTATGTGTGACAAACTTGCAAAGAGACTTACTGAGTTAAGGCAAGACGACCACAATTACAAACACAAGTGTTTGCCTGTCACCGAGGAACCTTATTTGCATTATGTGAGTTCAATGAGCGAACTCAAGGCAAAATGCGGGAGGAGTGGCGGAGTCATTGTTAGTTGGCCTGCGTTGCTTCAAGGCAAACGTCCACGCATGCTGCTGCTGCATGTCTTGGACCTACAAGAATTCGTTCACTTTACTCCCCTCTTATCTGACAATGCGAGCTCCTTGTTGCCACATGTCGTAGATGACAACAACAACGTCATATTCAACGACAAACCCAATAGCATGAACATCGTTCGTCAGATGATCAAGGAGGCGGGGGATCGGGGGGAACAGTGGCCTTCCGCTTAATGGAATTATGTCGTTCTGGGTAGATGTCATATTATTTGTTGACAGGATTGATTGGATTACGATAGCGCATAATTTACGGTCTAACAGCATTTGTTATCGTATGCTACACACTAATTCGCATTCTCTATCGTATGTCGTACAATGTCCTCCTTAAAAACCCGATACGAATCTGTTCTAATTGTAATGATTTTTTACAACGCATATAATGCGGGTAAGAGGACAATACTGCTAACTATGCGGTGTTGTCATTCATCTCCTCAAACATTCTACCGTATATCTCTGATGACAAGACAGTAAAAATGTCAAAAGATACATAAAAATAAATCCTATAATCCGTCGTTAGTGGTCCTAACACGGAGAAAAAGTAATGGTATCCGCCTGACATGAGCCAAGGTAGCTCCCCAGGCCTTTAGACCCAAAAACAGGACCTATTGAGCCCAAATCAATAAACTTCCACCAAAGGAAGTATAAACACTTCACTTCACAAAAAGTGTTGTCTCGAGAAGACATGAATCGTTTTTCACAGAAAAACACTTCACATCACAAAAAGTACTTCCCAAGAAAGTACTTCACATCACAACAAGTCTTTCCCCATAGAAACACTTGATGTTACAGATAAGTTTTCACAGTTAAAACTTCACAGATAGTCAATTGTGACACAAATCGATTTACCATGAAAATTTCATGTTAAAAGCATGAGGACTGATAGTTTACAGTCCTCATTCTCACCCAATTAAATAGCTCATAAAAATAATTTCCAATCAACTGGAACACCTCTTTTCTACTTCCTTATCTAGAACTACGTTTTACCTACTTCCGGCTTGGGTCACTATCGTACGATAGCCGAACTCGGTAAGTTCCTCGCACTACCACACTACGAAGGCTCTCCCGACGACCCACAGGCGGTCGAGAAAAACAAATTTTCATCACGCAGAGTACTACGTTCATCGTGCACCACCGTGCGAACGACTTCTTCCTCAGGCCTCCAAGGAGTTCTTACAAGAAACTTTTTTTAGGGACTAGTCTAGGAGAGAAGCTACGAGCCATGTCCTCCGTGAAAGCATTTCCCGAAGGGCTCAAGTGGATTGAGTGCGAACGTGGCATCAGAGGAAATAATTCCCCCGTACGCTACATTCCCGAGCAGGATCCTGTGCAGGATGCCCTCGAGAAGACCAAAAAGACCACCTACTTCAAGTTGACTCTTCCCAACACAGGGAATGAGTTAAAGGTGGCAGTATGGGCGTCCGGGACTCCCGAGCAGTTTCTACTGCATGTACGCTCCGCGATTCATGCGTGCAAGCAGATGGGGCTTGACACGGACCGCGCAGCAGCCGAGAAGGCTGTTGAAACAACCAAGATCGAGGCTGAGCTAGCCAAGCAGGAATACGTGACAGTACAAAATGCTGAGAAAAAGAAGAAGGGCAATAAACAAGATGCGCCCGGTACGACCGCTGAGGCTGTACCGCCTGCCCTAGCTGAAGCTAAGGCCTGTTATGACAAGGCCCTAAAGGCTCTAGAAGCCGAGGCTTCGCCGTCACAATGGCAGGAGCGAAGCCCTTTGAGCTGTATGGAAACCTCCTCTCTGACGAGGCCCGTCAGCCTTGGGAAAAGATCATTAAGGCCCAAGTGACTCGTGCTCCTTGGGAAGACATCAAGGGAGTACCGCACACGGAGACTCCCACCAAGACTTGGGACTCGTTCCACGAGTGCGTCATGTTCCACCTGTTGCAGGTGTTCCGTCATGACGCGGGTGAGGCCCTCAAGTACTATATCACGAACACGTTGAAGAAGCCCAACAGGGTCTTGATACGTCAGTTTTTCGTCCGAGTAGAACAGCTCAACAGCTACCTCGAGACATTGCCTTGCCTGTACTACAGCCCAAAGGCTAATCAGGCTACCAAGAAGGTATTGCCCTTGGATGACGCCGACCTCGCGACTCACTTGTTACGCATGTGTCCGGCCAAGTGGCAGACCCAATACGACTTGACCGAGAATACCACTCCGGTCAGCACTAGGGCCCTTCTCTTGGTCCTAGAGAACATCGAGAATAATGCGGAACTCGATGTGAAGCCCTCCAGCATGACCAAAGCAAAGGGGGCTGATCAAAAGCGCAAAATGGAGTCGATTGACTCGCATCCCCAAGAAGCCCAAGAAGGTGGGCTGGACTGACAAGCACTGTGTGCTATGCAAGAAGCATGGGGGGCCGCACAAGAGTCACAACACCCGTGACTGCCGCCGTGACAACAAAGACGGTACTCCGATCAAGAAGAATGGGGGCGCAGGTAAGCCCCATTCAAAAGAAAGGAAGCCAGAGGGTGCAAACTTTGCCCAGATAGTCCGGGCGGAATTGAAGAAAGCACTACGCAAGAAGTCTGGCAAGCGCAAGAAACGCCGCGCAAACGACTCGGAAAGCGACAGCGACTCCGACGAAAGTTCTTGAAGGCGCGGGTCGGATAGCACTCGGGAATTACACACTTGTAAGAAACGTAAACTAAATACTGCAATTGACAGTTATACTACCCCCAGTCCGAGTAAAGCTATCCAAACTAATAAAAGTAAAAAATTAAATCGACTGTCACCAAAGAGAAGACGTCAAAAAATCTTGTTCCAAAACAAAAAAGTCTGAATTAAAAATTTGAGACAATTTAGAGACTACGACCTCAAATATTTCAAAAAAATCTTACGACACAAACAATGTCAGTAGTAAAACAAAAGCCACTGAGAATAGTATTAAGACTCCCAGTGCAAACCATAGTCTCAAGCAACCAAAGCAAGAGGTTGCATCCCACACCAAGGACCGCCTCGGTGTTACGGCACTTATAGCCATCATGCGGAACCAGCAACTGAAAGTCAGTCCTCCAGAGCATACAAACAACCTCTGAGGAGTCGCCCCAGTAACAAAATCAAAGTCCTACTGGACTCTGGGTCTGATGGAGACCTTATTTTCCTACCAAAAGGAAAAGACAAACCCTTTCCCTACCTGACTAGGCAGGTGCCAAAGTCTTGGCATACGTCAAATGGGAGCTTCCAGACAACTGGAAGGGGAAAGATCAGAGTTAAATTCTTTGAATACTCCAGTAGCAAGGAGTATTTTCTACAACCTGATGTTGTGGAATACAAAGAGGATAGCATGACCAAACCAGGGTTTGACCTCATTCTTGGTAGTAATACCTTGAAAGAGCTAGGAATTGTCCTAGACTTTCGGACAAAAGAAATCACAGTAGATGACATCTCACTGCCAATGAGAGACATCAATAAATTAAAAACAAGAGCGACAGTAGAACGGGCTTGGACTATGAATAATAGCATCTACCAAGACACGTCCAAAGAACCCCAAAGTACGCTCGAGGCAACAAAATGCCTCATAAAAATACTAGACGCTAAATATGAAAAAGCGGATCTCAGGGCAATTGTCAGAGACAACTGCACACACCTAAGTGCCCCAGAACAAACTAAGTTACTGGAGCTCCTACAAGAATTTGAGGAGCTATTTAGCGGAAACTAGGTGACTGGGATTGTAAGTCGGTCTCCCTCCAGTTGAAGGAAGGAGCACAGCCATATCATGGCCGGCCTTTTCCCATACCCAAGAAGCACGAGAAATCACCAAAAGGGAAGTACAGAGGCTATGTGACTTAGGGGTACTCAAATGGCAAGATGATTCTGAATGGGCATCGCCCACATTCATTATACCAAAAAAGGACAACACCGTACGGGTTGTCAGCGATTTTAGAGAAGTAAATAAACGGGTAGTGAGAAAACCGCTTCCTATTCCTAAAATTAGCACTGTTCTACAGGAACTAGAAGGCTTTACATATGCCACAGCCCTTGATCTCAATATGGGCTATTACACCATTAGATTGGATCCAGATGCGTCCAAAATATGCACCATTATCTTCCGTGGGTAAGTACTCTTACCCACGGTTACCAATGGGTGTTGCATGTTCTCCGATATCTTCCAAGCTAAGATGTCAGAGCTAATGGCAACCCTTGAGTTCGTCCGAACTTACCTTGATGACTTATTATGCATCAGCAAGGGTAGCCTGGAAGACCACCTTACGAAACTAAGGCGGGTCTTCATCAGGTTGCGAGACGCAGGCTTGACGGTGAATGCACGCAAGTCATCGTTCTGTGCCATGGAGACAGAATATCTAGGATATGTGTTATCCAGAGATGGTATAAAGCCACAACCAAAGAAGGTACAGGCAATCCTCGCATTAACACCGCCACAAAATGTTAAACAACTCCGTAGATTTCTGGGCATGGTCCAGTACTACAGGGATATTTGGGCGAGACGCAGTGAAGTACTTGCACCACTTACCAATTTAGTTGGGGAGTGCGGACATACCAAAGTCACAAAGGCCAATAAAACGAAAAAAAAGCTGTGGCACTGGGACAGCATCCATCAGCAAGCATTCGACACTGTAAAGGCAACAATCACTCGCGATGTTACCTTGGCCTACCCTGACTATTCCCAGGGATTTGAGATCTATACGGATAGCTCCAAATTTCAATTGGGTGCCGTAATTACTCAAAACAACAGGCCGCTGGCGTTCTTCAGTAGAAAACTGAGTCAGGCGCAGCAAAAATATAGCGTGACCGAACAAGAACTACTGGCCATAGTAGAAACATTGAAAGAGTTCAAAGGCATGCTTTGGGGACAACAAATTACGGTCTACACTGACCACAAAAATCTAATGCAGGATGCTCTAGGTCTGACCTCTGATCGAGTGTACCGCTGGAGATTACTCTTAAAAGAGTATGGCCCCACCGTCATGTACATCAAGGGAATCCACAATACAGTTGCGGATGCCATTTCACGACTGGACTATGAACCCGTTGCGAATGACAGGTCAATCTGGATGACTTTCGCACAATGCTGGTGTTACCATAACACGGCACAACCGAAATCATCCCTAGCAACCACCCAGGAATCCATGAACCAGGTGTTTGCTAATCGAAATGAAGAGGACTCCATTTATCCACTCACAACCAGAGAGATAGCGGAAGCACAACAAGAAGACAAAAGCCTCTTAAACAAGGGCTACTCAACTCACTTAATTGAGAATATTAAAGTACTCTGTAAGGACGGCAAAATGGTCATTCCAACCAGCCTCCAACACCGTGCCGTAGCGTGGTTCCACCACTACCTACAGCACCCCGGGACCAAGCGTCTCGAAGAAACTCTTCGTCTTTCGATGTATTGGAAAGGTCTAAGAACGACAGTCCAATCACACGTCAAAAAGTGTCACAGTTGCCAGGTGAACAAGCGCAGACAATTAAAATACGGGAAACTGCCTACAAAACTTGCAATCACCAACCCATGGGTGGCATTATGTGTGGACCTCATAGGACCGTACACCCTCAAGGGCAAGGACAAGACACAAATTGACTTCATGTGCGTCACAATGATCGATCCTGCAACACGCTGGTTTGAAATTGTAGAGTTGCCGGTATCACAGCTCCAGGAGCTTGATATTTCCACGGGTACAAAGGGGCAAAGGAGCAAAGACACACATGTCCAAACTAAACAACCCTACTTTGACAAGACGTCAGCAACAGTAGGTAATACAATAAATAGGACCTGGTTTAGCCGTTACCCACGTAGTCAATACATTATCTACGACAACGGAAGTAAATTTAAACTTCACTTCGAGACCCTCTATGATTCATATGGTCTGAAGCGTAAGCCGACCAGTGTCAGAAACCCACAAGCGAATGCAATACTCGAGCGGGTGCATCAAACAATCATGGTGATGCTCTGCACAGCTGACTTAGATATGGCCGATACCGTCAGCGAGAGTGACATTGCTGACTTCCTCACAAATGCGTCATGGGCCGTTCGCTCTACCTATCACACAGTACTAAAAACCTCACCAGGAGCAGCTATTTTTGGAAGGGACATGTTGTTTGATGTCCCCTACATCGCTGACTGGTCAAAAATAGGGGAATATAGACAAAAACAAACAGATAAAAACACAAGACGGGAAAACGCCTCCCGCATTGACTGGGACTACCAGCCCGGTGACAAAGTACTGTTGCGAAAAGACGGTATCCTCCGCAAAACAGAAAGCCGGTATGAAAGTGATCCTTGGACCATCACGTCAGTTCATACAAATGGCACCATAAGGGTTCAACGCGGAACAAAATCTGAGAGATTAAACATTAGGAGAGTTACACCATATTTTGAATAAAATAACCTCTGTACATTATCCCCCCTCTCCACATAACACTTACGCTTCGTCACATGCTACACCATCTTTTTTTTCCTACCGGAGGTTATTTTTTTCCTCAGGAGGTTTTATATTTTCGTGTGCATTGACACCTTATCGCTCCATTCGTGGGGGCGAGTGACATGAGCCAAGGTAGCTCCCCAGGCCTTTAGACCCAAAAACAGGACCTATTGAGCCCAAATCAATAAACTTCCACAACAAAGGAAGTATAAACACTTCACTTATCAAAAAGTGTTGTCTCGAGAAGACATGAATCGTTTTTCACAGAAAAACACTTCACATCACAAAAGTACTTCCCAAGAAAGTACTTCACATCACAACAAGTCTTTCCCCATAGAAACACTTGATGTTACAGATAAGTTTTCACAGTTAAAACTTCACAGATAGTCAATTGTGACACAAATCGATTTACCATGAAAATTTCGTGTTAAAAGCATGAGGACTGATAGTTTACAGTCCTCATTCTCACCCAATTAAATAGCTCATAAAAATAATCTCCAATCAACTGGAACACCTCTTTTCTACTTCCTTATCTAGAACTACGTTTTACCTACTTCCGGCTTAGGTCACTGCCCTATTTACCTCAGTACTGTAGAGTAGGATGCTTTTTCCCTTGCTTTTCATCGAACCTTGTTGTGCTATGTGTGCCTATCACGTGATGTGATGTGATGTGATGTGAGCTGAGCAATAATATGTGATAATCCGACAACCAACCAGACTTACTAGGAGCTATGCATATGGGCATGTTGCTGTTGGCAAGGAGAGTCTAATTCTAGTGTTTTTAGAATGACCGAGGATGATTAACATGTCACAAAACACAAATGTCACAAAATAGGGTAAAAAAGAGCTAATGATCCGTGGGATCTTGTCATCAGAGATATACGGTATATACTCTGACGTCATCCTGAAAAAGTCAGGACTGCATATAACTAGCTTATAATCCTCTTCCGAATGCAGAACCGTATAACATACAATACAGCTATGAGGTGTAACCGTACTTTGTACGGTTCAAGTATAATGATATCTAACAATGCATAAGATGCGGTTAATAGGATACATCCCCGCATGTTATAAGGTAGTCTCACTGTCATCCAATGTAAATGATGTATCACACCGACAACATCACTATAAGACATCACCATAAGTTGTTAAAAAATAATCGCAATTTCACTAAGTCTGTTCATGGTTTACTGTATATCTTACGGTAAACAATTCCAAAACCTGTCCAACGAATTGTATAAAGATAATTTGTTATTACCAACATTTAAATGCGGGTTATCTGACATAGCCCCATATGATATACGATGTCTTCAATTTAGTCTGTCACTGACCAAACAATCAGTTGACATCATTATAATGTGTTCAATAACTCGATTCCTGTTACCTATGTCTTTCCATGCTCGACCGTATGTCGTACGGTATAACCCTTCAAAACCTTCCATACATATTGTCTTAAGAGCATGTACCGTAAACCATACGGTGCCAGGTTAGTCAACTCGCACGCAATACGGAGCTGCATATAACTCTTCGAATTCAATACCATCGTCCATACGGTGTCACATTAGTCAATCCGCACTTAATACGGAGCTGCATATAACTCTTCGAATGAAATACCATCATCCGTAAGATGCCACGTTAGTCAACACGCACAAAATATGTCTGAGAGCGCGAAACTCCATCTGGCTGTGTGTAATACTATTTATTTTATCGTAAGTAGAGTTACGAAAAAAGTGTAAGGAAAGTATCAGGGAAAGTCACAGCTGTGTATGTAATAACTTATATGATGTAAGTACTAGTGGCAAAACCTATGAGAAATTTACCGACAGTTGATTTGTGTAGGTACAACAGAAGACTATCTGTAAGCACCAATCCTTATGTTGTGTTGTTACTCATGAAATTCATAAGACAGAAACTATAGATTATATATGTCACTGCGCTGAGGCTCATCAGTGGTAACGACTTTTAGAAATATTGTGTTGATTCTTTAAGTTTTGTTAAATTTGTTATTGATGCTGTATTATATTATTACAATGAACACTACAGACTGAAGTTGCACAAATAGTAGTCTAAATGCGAAAAATTGTATGTCATAGATCAATCAACAAAAATCTAAAAACAACCAAATGACACCTTGCACTCGGCATCCCTGTTCCTTTTCATTGTTGGAATGTAGCAATGGGAGGGGAGGTGCCAAATTCAGCCTGGGGGTTGAGATATCCGCTGTGGAGAGGACACAGCAGAAAGATTTTAATTGAAAAAATCCCTGGTGAAGAAGAAGTGTAAAACATCAACCTCCATTTCTTTCTTACCTTTCGCTTGGCACCCCTGTTACTTTTGTTGTTGGCTTTGCAGAAATCGGAGTGGTGGTGCCAAATTCAGCCTGAGGGCTGAGATATCCACAGTGGCGCGAACAGTGCAAACAATTTAATTGAAAAGTCAGTTGTGAAGATGAATGGTAAAGTCGAACTCCTATTTTCTTACCTTGACTTGGCGCTCCCGCTGTCTCCTTTCTGTTGTTGGCATTGTAGCGATGGGTGTCGAGGTGCCAAATTCAGCCTGGGGGCTGAGATATCCACTTTGGCGTGGACAGTGCGAAACAATTTAATTGAAAAAAATTTGTAGCAAAGAAATACGGCAAAAAGTTGAACTCCTTTTTTCTTACCTTCCACTCGGCGCTCCTGATCCTTGCTGTTGTTGGATTTGTGGCGATGGGAGCGGTGGAAGCCAAATTCAGCCTAGGGGCTGAAATATCCACTATGGCGCGGACAGTCATAACAATTTAATTGAAAAAATTAGTAGTGAATAAGCACAGTAAAAAATAGAAACTCCATGTTTTCTTACCTTGGGCTCGGCGCTCCCATTCCTTGCTGTTGTTGTCTTTCTGGCAATGGGAGCGGTGGTGCCAAATTCATCCTGGTGGCTGAGATATCAACTATGGCGCGGACAGTGCAAAACAATTTAATTGAAAAATTAGTTGAGAAGAATCACAAAAAGTCAAAACTCCATTTTTTTCACCTTGCGCTTGGCGCCTCCCGTTCTTGTTGTTGTTAAAGCAACATCGACCAGAGCGTCAGGGTCAAATTCATTGTGGGGACTGAGATATACACTGTGGCGCGGACAGTGCAGAACAATTTAATTGAAAAAATTAGTCGCGAAGAAGCATGGCAAAAAACGAACTCCATATTTTCTTACCCTGCACTCGGCGCCCCTCATCCTTGCTCCTCTTAGCTTAACAGCACTGGTAGCGGCGGGCTAAATTCATCATGGGGGCTGAGATCGGAGGGTTTGGTTCAGACGGTAGAAAGAGTCCATCGTGGATATGATTAGAGATTAATTTTTTTGGAGGGGCAGCAAGAAATGTACTTGTGATGGGATGTTGTATGGTACTTACATCATGTCGGGAAATTACTTTTCCGACAGGCCGTGACTAGGCTTTTTTGAAAATAGCATGATAATAAGATCCTTAAGTCAGGACCTTTCATTTCCCAATTACAGCCACACATGCATGTCACATAAGTAATTGAGCACCCACCTAGCACCCACACAAATAATAATTGGAGTATATTCATAGGAAATACATGTAACCTAAGTTAAGGGTTGATTAAATTGCTACTAACAGACTTAAGACTAATTAAACGCACAAGGTGTTAAAAAATTTGGGATTATTACTTTTGACTTAGGCAACTCTTCACATACACCAACTTTTCCGACATACAACATGTAAGTATACTCATGATACATGTATGCTTTATTATGTCAGACTTGACTACACTTATAAAATAAGCACGTATTACTGACCTTAAATATCTAACTTACTTCTAAACTCTGACTTACGGGCTCTCAGACATACGGAGTTGCATATAAAGATATGTAACAATTCATCTAATGCTGTTGAGGAAAACATAACCGCATGTTGAAGGTTTACTACTTGTAACCCATGTAAAGTTGTATACTTAATAATCTAACCCATTCCTTTTCCTCTTTTCCAGACGAATTGACTTTTTTCGTCACAAGCAAACTCATAGTCCGTCGATCGCTCATTGCTCTTCATCTTGCTTGTCTTTTCCTTTATTTCTTTGAATAATTGAGTTTTAAACTCCGCTATGTCCATATCAAGATTGCGAATCATTCGCATAACCCCTTCCTCAAACCTTTCTATATAGTCTGCCGGCAGCCTGGATGAAGACAGGACTCCATCTAACTAGATTATAATCCTCTTACGAAGTTTTGTCTCTTGATTGGTCAGAAACAAGATCGTATTCTTTGTTAAATTTGCAACGGATGGAGAATATGTGTCAGATTGATGACAAACTTCAATTTCAGTTTGCAGCCTTCTTGCAATTGAGGATAAGAACTTGCTGTTCTCTCAATAGCCTCCAAATCCTGTTCCCTTGTCACTGTGGTCTTCATCCCCGGTGATGTCTTTGCTGTTCTCATAGCCATTATTAGAGTTATCGCAAGCTTCTATTTTCTGATTCATATATGAGTCAAGGAAAAGGTGATAATCGACAATAGTGCACCCCATTTCTTCAGATTGTGATAACACATAGTCTGCAGAAACATAATCAGAAACAGTCGTGTTAGAAGCAAGCTGTATCTGCATGCCATTAATGACTTCCTGTAACAGTGTGACGGTCAAATTTTTGTTTTGTTTGGGAGTTATACGGACACCCATTCCTTTGTTCCGGAAATGCTCTTCCTAAAAAATGGGGATTTCTAAATTATATGTAGGCACAACGATAACAACAGGACACAGTCACTTTACCTGCTGTCATCGATCATGGATGTCTTCCCCTCCATGGGTAGAGGTAATTTGGACTAGCCATGCAACCATGATCTACTCGTTAGGATAGCACACAGATTAATTAATGCCTGACTAACAGCATTGGTTATCGTATGATACACACTCATTCGCAAGCTCTGTCGTATGTTGTGCGATGTCCTCCTTCAAAACCCAATACAAATCTGTTCTAAATGTAATGATTTTTCCGACTCATATAAGGCGGTTAAGAGGATAGAGCACTGCTAACTATGTGGTGTTGTTCATCTCCTCAAACATTCTAAATACTCTGCCGGCATCCTGAAAAAAGTCAGGACTGCATATAACTAGCTTATAATCCTCTTCCAAATGCTATACCGTATATCACACAGTACAGCTATAGTTTAACCATACTATGTGCGGTTGAAGTATAATGATATCTTACAACGCATAAGATGCGATTTATAGGATACAGCGCCGCTTGTTATAAGGTAGTCTCATTGTCGTCCAATGTAACCTAACAACCAGTTAACATCATTATAATAGAAGTGTGAGTACAAAACCGTAAACAAAAATAAAATGAAGGAAAAATATTAGCAGATAACATGCTGTGATAAAATGGCACCGCTAATCATGCGTTACACCAGTTGACCGTCTAATGAACAGTCTTGGGTTGACATATCGTAACTGTATGCTATGCAATGATACAACCCCTCCCTTGCATATCATGTGGTGTGGGTTGTCATGGTCGCGACCGTATGACTAGCGATTATGTTGACAACATCTCCCCGCATACCATACGGCAGTAAATAGGTTACCACCGTATGAATAACGATAATGGAGGGTTGAAAAATCAAATATGTGCGACGTACCGTATTGTCTACCCATATCAGAAAGCATAACTCCTTCCTTCGGCAAGGTAGTTCGTATGTTTTCTTTGAATATTTCCATATGGCAAGAAACGTGCAAAGCATGATTTTGCTCTTTTTGTAGTCGTGCACCCTTGAAGACATGGTTTCAAAAGTTCTGTACTCAGATGCATCTTTGTCCGTCAAGGCCAGTCTGTTCCTTTGAATTGTTTCTGACCCGTACAAAAATGGAAAGATATCCTTGAATATGTATCAATATACCCATGATTTCCCTAACAACACAAACGATCGGAACCTAAGTAACACTCACGCATAATTATTTTGGAAAAAAGGACATACCTGATGGAATAACTGTCATGTTTGATAGGTGACACCCGCCAGATGGGGTGAGAATAATGGAGAAGAAGAACTCTTGTTTTTGCTTGTTGACTCGATAAACTCCGCAATGTCCGTATCAAGATTGCAAATCATTCGTGCCCAGGATGACAGGTTCACTTGGTTTAAAGCTCGTAGAGCAGCTTCTTTCTGCTGGTGGATTGACCTGTTGGTGTTATCGGTTATCTTCTCAATACCGCGGTGAATGCCCATGTTAGCGTTGACACTGAGTTTCTGTTTCACAATGCTGTTCTGTGATTCGACTGGAGATGTTGTTTCTGAATCCATGCAGTTTGTAGTGTAAAGACGAATGTGACTACCAAGATGCTTCTCCTTATCTATCAATGATTTGGCAAAAGAAAGGATTGCCGCGACACAGGAGGATCCAAGGTCTGTTAGAGTACGGTCGTCTCTCAAAAAAGAGCAAAGCTCTTTGCATGAACGCTGGTACTCTGCAATAGTTTCATGCTCATTGCATTGTCGCATGATCCAATGCAGAATTACAGTGCCTGTGATATTGGAATTGTTTGTGAATTGGAGTTGTGTGAGTACAAAACCGTAAAAAATACAATGAAGGAGGAACATTATCGGATTACATGCTGTGATAAAACGGCACCGCTAATCATGCGGTACACCAGTTGACCGTCTGATGAACGGTCTTGGGTTGACATATCGTAACCGTATGCTATGCAATGATACAACCCCTCCCTTGCATATCATATGGTGTGGGTCATCAAGGTCATGACCGTATGACTAGCGGTTATGCTGACAACAGATCCCCGCATACCATACGGCGGGAAATAGGTTACCACCGTATGGATAGCAGTAATGGAAGGTAAAAAATGAAATATGAGCAACATACCGTATTGTCTATCCGTATCAGAAAGCATAACTCCTTCCTTTGGCAAGGTAGGTCATATGTTTTCTTTGAATATTGCCATATGGCATGAAACGTGCAAAGCATGATTTTGCTCTTTTTGTAGTCGTGCACCCTTGAAGTCATGGAGATTTGTGAGGGACGGGTTGGTGTATCTCCGAAGAAGATGGGACCACAGGGATACTTCTCACCAACAACATTTGACAATCTTGTGAATGCTTTTGAAAGTTATATAAAATTTATGCAGTTGAATGGACATGGCGGTACTTTATTAAACAATAAACTTAACATTATGCTAAAGAAATGCACTAGTCCCTCCATTTCTTGTGATACCACGAGCTTACTCCGTTGATTGCAAAAAGCAGCTGCGGATAGTATTGTTGTAGGGAAAGGAAAGAATGCCAAGGATAGGAGAGTAAAATGGATGACTTACTACAACTTGAAGACTTGGTTTGATAGTTGGCAGGAGGAGTTGATTGAATTGGGTTTTGTGAAGTATGATGATGAGAATAAATCTTCATTCCGCCCGACAAACTAGAACACATTCTCAATGTAGACAAAACTTGTCTGGTACTAGATGGAAGCAAAAGCAACAGAGGTGGGAGACCGGAGGTTATATTTTATTCACCTTATCTTCCAAACCTAGGAAAAACAATAATAAAGAATAGTGCAACTACAACAATGATTGCTGGAAGTACTGCCGCCTTAGAACCAATACCGCCACACTTCCAGTTTCAAACACGCGCACAATCTGTTGAAACTCAAAGTGTAAACATTAATCTAGTGACGTTCATACCCAACATCATTGGAAAGTTTGGTGCAGATGAAGAGAAGGAGTGGCCGGTGACTTTTGGGTTTAATGCAAAAGGAGGGATGGACAACGAGCAGTTCAAGGAATATTTCAAGACAAATATTGCTCCTTTGTATCGGGATGCTGAGTATAATGCGGGCAAAAGGGTGATGGTTAAGGTGGATAGTGGTCCAGGAAGATTAGAGATTGATTTTTTAGTGGAGGCACGGACATCAGGCTTTATTATTTATCCTAGTGTTCCTAACACAACGGCAGTGACGCAAGAGACTGATCAATCGTACGGTCCGTTCAAATCCGAATTTGCTCAGAACCTTAGAGCCCTATCTGATGCACGAATCAATGGAGACTTTCCAACCTCTCTTCCGCCATGGATGGTAGGATTGTTAGTGTTTGGAGGCACCGACCCAGTATCCCAGTTTGTTGTGTCAGAATCTGCCTTTGAATTTGGTTTCAGTCGCGACAAGAATTTGAATGCATGGAGTAAATGTGGTGCTGCACCACTGACAAGATGCTGTCTTGAAAATCACAGCAAGGTAAGGAGGGAGATGGGAGATGACAACGATGCAACAATTAAAATGATGCAAGATATCCAGACTGCCAACGACATAAGCACTCACTTCCTAACAGCCCATGGATACAACAGCGAAGCATTCAAAGCAACGGTGAATAAAGTCAAAAAAGTGGGGGCACAGCAAAGCTTCGATGGAGCGCATCAACCTCATAGCGTAGGCAACAAATCATGGATCAATGTGGCAGGCAATGGGCGCCAGCCACTACACAACAGATGATGTGTTTTTGGGGTAGCTAAGTGAAATAATGATGAGATGCAGAAGGAGTTGATGAAGAAGAAGGAGGTGGCATAAAAAAGCAACAATATTGAACAAGAGACTCGTACCATTTTGGTTCAAGCAAAGGGTGTCGAGAACTATAATATTCAGGAGTTGAAAGTACTCCTGCAATATTACAAAATCAAAGTAACTGGATTGAAAAAGAATGACTTAGTGAGCAAGTGGAAAGATGTGTTGCAAAGTGGAGATAGGGTTGGTCAGTTGAAGAAGAAGAAGAATTAAATAAACTCACCAATCAGGTAGTGACAATGGGAGACACTGCTTTAGCAAGGCATCAATGCTTGATTGAGAGGCAGATGGGGAATATAATCAAGAACATGAGCACGGAGAAGAGGAATGAGTTGAAGCGAAAGTTGGAGGAGGCAGACGACTCACCTTATAATTCGTCTATTATGTCTATGTCACCCCCTGCTGAAGTTCTCGTGTCACTGGACAACATGGAGGATGCCAAAGGAGAAGAAGACAACACAATTGACGAGGCGGCGATGTAGGTTGATAAAATAAGTGAAATTGTCTTTCAAGCAACTTACCAATAGCAAAAAAAGTGAATGCTCATCACATTGTGTCGTGTCAAAAAATGTAACAAAAATTGCATGGTGGTGGAGGGATTCGTTCTCCCACAATACCCTGAATTGAGGCGATCACGCTGACCGTGGATTGTGCGGTGGCGGAAGTTAAATATCTGCGATGGTTTTTGTGTGGTAGGCTGAATTCTGACGACGCGGCGGAAATCGTCATGGTGGGTGAGTGTTGACGCAGCATGTGATGTTTTTTACTTGATATGTACTAGTAAAAAATGTCACGCGTCAAGACTACACTTAAACTCATACGGTCTGTCCGACGTAAGGGGAAGTTTACAATGACAAAAAATGGAAAATGACTTCATTTTGAACGGAAATAGGATACCCCTCGAAATGAAAATTGACGCCGATCTGAGAGTCGAGAAAACCATGACCGTATAATATACGGTATGGAAAGCGCTCTGAATAGTGAACCATGATTACTCACCAAGACTGCTTTTTACAGACTATTATAATAGTGACCTAAGCGTCAAGTGGTCTAGAACGTAGTTGAAGGGGGAATGAAGTTAAAATAGCTTGGAAATCAAGATTTTTTCTTGAAAAATCATAGTTTATCATTAATTGAGAATTTTTTTCCTTCTTCTCCGTCGTGAGACACTTTTTTCACTTTTGACTATTATTGGAAACATCTAATTATTATCACAACTTTACCTGTAAATTTGCCGGCTGTGGTTACCTTTAAAACTATATCTAAACTCAACATAAAACATAGCCAAAAATTCTTGTACATACCAGTTACAATGTGTAACTCATCACCAAAAATTGGTTTCAACATAAAGGTGCCACTGTTAAGGCATCGTCAAAAATGTGTTCAACGTTAAATGTTAACGTATTATTTATGCAACACGAAAAAAGATTTCTAGAGTAACGCATCAGCAAGAAACACAACATATAACTCGTCACCAAAAATGGTTTCAACGTGAACGCTCGTCAAAAACGTGGTCAACGTTAAACGTTAATGCATTATTTATTCATTACCAAAAAAGACACCTTTCAAAATAATATATCTTAAGTTAACATAAGGCATGGCCAAAATGTGTAACTCACCACCGAAAATTGGCTTCAGTGTAAACGTGCTTTTTAAATGCATTGTCAAAAATGTGTTCCACGTTAAACATTAACGTATTATTTAGGCATCACGAAAAAAGATTTCTAGAGTAACGCATCATCAAGAAACAAATAACGTGTAACTTGTCACCAAAAAGTGGTTTCAACGTAAACACGCCGCTTCAATGCATCGTCAAAATGCGTTCAACATTAAACGTTAACGCATTGTTAACGCATCACCAAAAAATACTTTTAACTTTAACGCATCACCGTCAACGTTACCTCATTACTTATTCATAACCAAAAAATGCTTTCTATGTTAATGGATCACCAAAAAATCGTACTCTCAACTTCAACACATTACAAAAATTGATCATTCATGACAATTTTTGAATTCTCATAAATTAATAAATTTGACGCATTCATACTGAATTTTGAAAGTCATCCGTTCTTTAATATTTATGTTTGAAATGTCACATCACACCACTTCAGAAGCATCAATTATGAAATACACTGAATGTGAGCAATAAGGACAATTTTATTTTTTAAGTTATGAAGAACTTGCTTATATTGTTTGTATTTGTTCAGGTATCTACGAACATGCAAAACAGCTTAGCATGGAAGCAAAGATGATGAAACTGAAAAATGACAAGAAAAGAAGAAATGAAAGATATAGACAACAGTCAAAAGAAGAGAAGCTCCAGGGCAGGCAGAATGACCACAAGAGCAACAGAAATGCAATATGTGAGATGAAGAGGACAATGTATAAAATGAATGCAGATTCCATTCTTTTGAAGAAAAAGATGTACTACAAAACCAATTGACATGAGCCAAGGATACCTACTGGTACTCCTGACCCTTCCTGGGCCCAAGAACAGGTCCCAGGGGTACAAAGACAAATAGGATTTCTACTAACTAAGGGTAGGATCCCACCAAATAGAAGCAGGACTCATTAACAAGATTATTAAATCCTGCAGGGCTTATTACTAGAGACCACTGAGTCCTGGGGGACTCATTGGCAGGATTAAATATACAGCCCATTCCAAACTCCACTGGATTCAGGTTGGCATGCAAGAATGCATGTAGAGCCCAACCTAGGTGCATGTACACCCAGTTTGGCATGCATGAATCCAACAGGATGCATCAAAATCTAACATCCTCGAATTACATGCAAAATGCATGATAATCTAGAGAGGACTACCATGAGGCAGTCCTCATTTTTCAATCAGTTTTATAGCTCATAAAATTAAACTCCAAACAACTGGAACATCCTTTTTTTACTTCCTTATCTACAACTACTTTTTGATTACTTCCGGCTTAGGTAACTATCGTACGATAGCCAAACTTGGTAAGTTTCTCGCATCTCAACCACACAAAGGCTCATCCCGACGACCCACAGGTGGTCAAACAAAAGCAAGGTCTACCACGCAGAGTACTACGTTCATTGCACGTCACCGTGCAAACGATTTTTTTCTTAGTCCACCAAGGAGTTCCTACAAGAAGCTCTTCTTAGGCACTAGCCTAGGTGAAAAACTACAAGCCATGTCCTCCGTGAAAGCGATTCCCGAAGGGCTTAAGTGGTTAGAGTGCGAATGTGGCGTTGGAGGGAAGAACTCCCCCATACGTTACATTCCTGAGCAGGATCCCGTGCAGGATGCCCTCGCGAAGGACAAAAAGACCACCTATTTTAAGCTGACTCTCCCCAACACGGGAAACAAGTTGAAGGTGGCAGTATGGGCGTCCGGGACTCCCGAGCAGTTTCTACTGCATGTACGCTCCGCGATTCACGCATGCAAGCAAATGGGGCTTGACACAGGCTGTTGAAACAGCCAAGATCGAGGTTGAACTAGCCAAGCAGGATTACGTCACAGTACGTAATGCTGAAAAAAAGAAAAAGTGCAATAAACAAGAGGCGCCCGGTACGCCTACCGAGGCTGCTTCACCTGCCCTAGTAGAAGCCAAGGCCACGTATGACAAGGTCTTGAGAGCTCTAGAAGATGCGAAGCTCGCCGTTGCAACGGCTTGAGCGAAGCCCTTCGAGCTTTATGGAAACCTCCTCTCCGATGAGGCACGTAAGCCTTGGGAGAAGATTATCAAGGCCCAAGTGACTAAAGCTCCTTGGGAAGACATCAAGGGAGTACCGCACACGGAGACTCCCATGAAGACTTGGAACTCGTTTCACGAGTGCGTCACGTTTCACCTACTGCAGGTGTTCCGTCATGACGCGGGCGAGGCCCTCAAGTATTACATCACGAATACGCTAAAAAGCCCAACAGGGTTTTGATTCGTCAGTTTTTTGTCCGAGTTGAACAGCTCAACAGCTACCTCGAGACATTGCCCTGCCTCTATTACAGCCCGAAGGCTAATCAGGCGACCAAGAAGGTATTGCCTCTTGATGACGCTGACCTTGCGACTCATCTATTGCGCATGTGTCCAGCCAAGTGGCAAACCCAGTATGACCTCACAGAGAATACCACTCCGGTCAGTACTAGGGCCCTACTATTGGTCCTAGAGAATATCAAGATCAATGCGGAACTCGATAACAAGCCCGCCAATACGACCAAGGCAAAAGGGGCTGATACAAAGCGGAAGATGGAGTCGATGGACTCCCGCATCCCCAAGAAGCCCAAGAAGGTGGGCTGGACCGAAAAGCACTGTGTGCTATGTAAGAAACATGGGGGGCCGCACAAAAGTCACAATACGCATGACTGCCGTCGCTATAACAAGGACGGTACTCCTATCAAGAAAAATGGGGGTGCAGGTAAGCCCGGTTCAAAAGAAAGGAAACCGGAGGGCGCGAACTTTGCCCAGATTGTCCGGGCGGAGTTGAAGAAAGCTCTCTGCAAAAAGTCTAGTAAGCGCAAGAAACGTCGCGCTAATGACTCGGAAAGTGACAGCGACTCCGACGACAGTTCGTGAAGGTGCGGGTCGGATAGCACTGGGGAATTACGTAGATGTAAGAAACGTAAATTAAATACTGCAATTAACAGTTACACTACCCCCAGTCCGAGCAAAGCTATCCTGACTAATAAAAGTAAAAATCCAAAATCAATTAAATCAACAGTCACAAAAACCAAGATATCAAAAAAATCTTGTTCCAAACCAAAAAAGCCCGAATTAAAAATTCGAAATAAAATGAAGTCAACGACATCATCCAACTTAAAAAAATCTTACGACAAAAAAGTTGTCAGTAATGAAACACAACATACTGAGGCTGATGTGAACATGCCCAGTGTAAATTACAATATCAATCACAAACAGGAAGTGATTACAACAAACACCAAGGATCTCCTCGGTGTCACGGCATTAGTTGCCATAATGGAACCAGCGACTGAAAGTCAATCCGGCAGAGCCTACAAACAACCTCTGCGGAGTCGCCCCAGTAACAAAATAAAAGTCCTACTGGACTCTGGGTCTGATGGAGACCTTATCTTCCTTCCTAAAGGAAAAGACAAGCCTTTTCCCTACCTGACTAGGCAGGTGCCAAAGTCTTGGCATACGTCAAATGGGAGCTTCCAGACAACTGGAAGAGGTAGGATCAGAGTCAAATTCTTTGAATACTCCCATTCCAAGGAGTACCTTCTACAACCCGATGTTGTGGAATACAAGGAAGATGACATGACCAAGCCAGGGTTTGACCTCATTCTTGGTAGTAATACCTTGAAAGAGTTAGGAATTGTCCTAGACTTTCGGACAAAAGAAATCACCGTGGATGACATCTCACTGCCAATGAGAGACATCAACAAATTAAAGACAAAAGCTACTGTGGAAAAAGCTTGGACTATGAACAATAGCATCTACCAAGAGACATCCAAGGAACCACAGAGTACTCTGGAGGCAACAAAACGCCTCATCAAAATACTAGACGCTAAGTATGAAAAAGCGGATCTCAGGGCAATTGTCAGAGACAACTGCACACACCTAAGTGGCCCAGAACAAGCAAGGTTACTGGAGCTCCTACAAGAGTTTGAGGAGTTATTTAGCGGGAAACTAGGTGACTGGGATTGTAAGCCGGTCTCCCTCCAGTTGAAGGAAGGAGCACAGCCATACCATGGCAGGCCTTTTCCCATACCCAAGAAGCACATAGAAATAACAAAAAGAGAGGTACAACGACTATGTGACTTAGGGGTACTCAAATGGCAAGATGATTCTGAGTGGGCATCACCCACATTCATCATACCCAAGAAAGACAACACCGTACGGGTTGTCAGCGATTTTAGGGAAGTAAATAAACGGATAGTGAGAAAACCGTTTCCTATTCCCAAAATCAGCACTGTTCTACAAGAACTCGAAGGCTTTACATATGCCACAGCCCTTGACCTAAATATGGGCTATTACACCATTAGATTGGATCCAGATGCGTCCAAAATATGCACCATTATCTTTCCGTGGGGTAAGTACTCTTACCTGCGGTTACCAATGGGCGTTGCATGTTCTCCCGACATCTTCCAGGCTAAGATGTCTGAGCTAATGGCAACCCTTGAGTTCGTGAGAACTTATCTTGATGATTTACTATGCATCAGCAAGGGAAACCTAGAAGATCACCTTACTAAACTTAGAAGGGTCTTCATTAGGTTGCGAGATGCAGGCTTGACCGTCAATGCGCGCAAGTCATCTTTCTGTGCCATGGAGACAGAATACCTAGGATATGTGCTATCCAGAGATGGTATAAAACCACAACCAAAAAAGGTACAGGCAATCCTCGCATTAACACCGCCTCAAAATGTTAAACAACTCCGTAGGTTTTTAGGCATGGTCCAGTACTACAGAGACATTTGGGCGAGGCGCAGTGAAATACTTGCACCATTAACCACCTTAGTTGGTGAATGTGGACACACCAAAGTCACAAGGGCTAACAAAACCAAGAAAAAGCTGTGGAATTGGGATGACATACATCAGCAAGCATTCAACACTGTAAAGGCAACTATCGCTCGCGATGTTACCTTGGCCTACCCTGACTATTCCCAGGGATTTGAGATTAACACAGATAGTTCAAAATTTCAATTGGGCACTGTGATTACTCAAAACAACAGGCCACTGGCGTTCTTCAGTAGAAAACTGAGTCAGGCGCAGCAAAAGTATAGTGTGACCGAACAAGAACTACTGGCCATAGTAGAAACACTAAAGGAGTTCAAAGGCATGGTTTGGGGACAACAAATTACGGTCTACACTGACCACAAAAATCTAATGCAGGATGCTCTAGGTCTGACCTCTGATCGAGTGTACCGCTGGAGATTACTCTTAGAAGAGTATGGCCCCACCATCGTGTATATCAAAGGCATCCACAACACCGCTGCGGATGCCATCTCACGACTGGACTATGGACCCGTCACAGATGACAGGTCAACCTGGATGACTTTCGCCCAGTGTTGGTGCTACCACAACACCTCACAGCCAGAAACATCCCTAGCATCCACCCAGGAATCCATGAACCAGGTGTTTGCTAATCGCAACGAAGAGGACTCCATCTATCCCCTCACAACCAGAGAGATAGCGGAGGCACAACAAGAAGATGAAAGCCTACTAAACAAAGGCTACTCAACTCAGTTAGTTGAGAATATTAAAGTACTCTGCAAGGAGGGCAAAATGGTTATTCCAACAAGCCTCCAACACCGCGGCGGTAGCTTGGTTTCACCACTACCTACAGCACCTCGGGACTAAACGTCTCGAAGAAACTCTTTGTCTGTCGATGTATTGGAAAGGTCTAAGAACGACAGTCCAATCACACGTCAAAAAGTGTCACAGTTGCCAGGTGAACAAACGCAGGCAGATAAAATACGGGAAACTGCCAACAAAACTTGCCATAACCAACCCCTGGGAGGCTCTATGTGTGGACCTTATAGGACCGTACACCCTCAAGGGCAAGGACAAGACACAAATTGACTTCATGTGCGTCACAATGATCGATCCTGCAACAAGCTGGTTCAAGATTGTAGAGTTGCCGGTATCACAGCTCCCGAAGCTTGATATTCCCACGGGTACAAAGGGGCACAAGGGCAAAGACACACATGTCCAAGAACAACAACCCTACTTTGACAAGACGTCAGCAACAGTAGGTAATTTAGTCAATAGGACCTGGTTTAGCCGTTACCCACGTAGTCAATATATTATCTACGACAATGGAAGTGAATTTAAACTTCACTTCGAGACCCTCTGTGAGTCATATGGTCTGAAGCGTAAGCCAACCAGTATCAAAAACCCACAAGCAAACGCAATACTCGAGCGGGTGCATCAAACAATCATGGCAATGCTCAGCACAGCTGCATTGGATATGGCCGACACCATCAGCGAGAGTGACATTGCTGACTTTCTCACAAATGCCGCATGGGCCGTTCGCTGTACCTATCACACAGTACTAAAAACTTCGCCAGGTGCAGCTATCTTTGGAAGGGACATGTTGTTTGACGTCCCCTACATTGCTGACTGGTCTAAAATAGGGGAATATAGACAACGGCAAACTGACCGTAACACAAGACGGGAGAATGCCTCTCGCATAGACTGGGACTACCAACCCGGTGACAAAGTACTGCTGCGAAAAGACGGTATCCTCCGCAAAACAGAGAGCCGGTATGAACGTGATCCTTGGACTATCACGTCAGTTCATACGAATGGCACAATAAGGGTTTAATGCGGAACTAAGTCCAAGCGACTTAACATTAGGAGAGTTACACCATATTTTGAATAGACTAAACATGACTTGTACCTTACCCCTTTCTCCTATCAAGACTTACGCTTCGTCATTGCTACACCATCTTTTTTTCCTCCTCGCGGTTTTCTTTTTTTCCTCGAGAGGTTTTCTTTTTCGTGAGCATTGACACCTTATCGCTCCATTCGTTGGGGCGAGTGACATGAGCCAAGGATACCTACTGGTACTCCTGACCCTTCCTGGGCCCAAGAACAGGTCCCAGGGGTACAAAGACAAATAGGATTTCTACAACTAAGGGTAGGATCCCACCAAATAGAAGCAGGACTCATTAACAAGATTATTAAATCCTGCAGGGCTTATTACTAGAGACCACTGAGTCCTGGGGACTCATTGGCAGGATTAAATATACAGCCCATTCCAAACTCCACTGGATTCAGGTTGGCATGCAAGAATGCATGTACAGCCCAACCTAGGTGCATGTACACCCAGTTTGGCATGCATGAATCCAACAGGATGCATCAAAATCTAACATCCTCGAATTACATGCAAAATGCATGATAATCTAGAGAGGACTACCATGAGGCAGTCCTCATTTTTCAATCAGTTTTATAGCTCATAAAATTAAACTCCAAACAACTGGAACATCCTTTTTTTACTTCCTTATCTACAACTACTTTTCGATTACTTCCGGCTTAGGTCACCAATGCCGATTCCATACTCCAGAAGAGAAAGATTCAATATGAAATACATGCAGAGTCCATCTGTCAGAAGTGAAAAGCCCATTATGAAATCAACACTGATCTAATTTCAAAAAGAAGAAGATGTACTACAAAGCCAATGCAAAGAAAATTGGTGTACAAGGAATGAAGCAATACAACCACAGCAAGTCCTCTGGACAGGAATGTTCATTTTCTTGTTCTGAGAGTGAAAATTCATCAACTCCTACAACCAATTAAGAGATCACACTAAGCCACCAAAATTTCCTGCCAAGAGAGTTGAATGAGTCAGAGATGGAAAAAATGGTTGAGAAGATCAGAAAGAAGATATGCCTGTCAACTGCTGTGAATGGTGATATGAATAGGCACCGTGCACATGTATGTGTCATTTGTGATCGACTCATCATTGGATTGGAAGAAGTTAAATTCATTGAGAAAGAAGCATTGTTGGAGAGCTCATCAAAATTAGCAGTCTCGACTTATGAGGAGTACTACGATGTTGTTGCCATGCATCCAGAATTGGTGAAACAGTACCAAGTTGAGGATTGTGATTTGAAGCATTTGTTGCTTTCTCCCAGGGCACGAGTAGATCAGAAAGGGTACGAGTGTTGTGAGACGTGCTACAGAAGTCTGAAATTTTCAAGAAATAAGGATCAAGACAAACCGCCCAAGTTTGCAATAGCCAATGGATTTGCAATAGGTCATATTCCTGATGTCATCAATTTTCAAGACAAAAATGGCAATATCAAAAATCGAAGCATCAATGCCGAAATTGATTTGGATGACCTCCTTTGTGCATCAATCAGCCCAGTAAGGCCATTTGGATATGTTCATGCCTACACTGGTGGGAGTCAAAAATCTTTGAAAGGCCATTTTTCAATGTTCAGCGTTGATCAATCTCATGTAGGAGGTGCACTGCATAAGTACAGGAGCTCCACCGGGGGGGAAAACATTTATGTAGTATTGTGTGGCAGAATGACTCCGGCTCAGAAAAATGTTGTGAGGAGGCAAGCTGAATTGGGATCTTTTAACATGGTTCATCAAGGAATCAGGTCATAAGGGATACAGTGATGTGGTGCCTCCAGATGAATGTCCAAAGCCTGTGATTATACTGCAAGATGATGACAACGAGAAGAATAATTCTGAAGCGGTTGCTCTGGAATTAGAATATCAGATTCAAAGCAAGACATATTACTTTTCAAGTGAGTCACAGAATCCAAATACAGACAATTCAGTTTTTGATAGCACTGAGGATTTCGTCCAAGCTATGCTTGAGTCAACTGCACCAACAATGTTGATGTATGGTGGTACTTACTTGAGAGGACATGAAATCAATTTAGAAGATGCCTTTCCCATTCAATTTCCATTTGGTTCGGGATGTCCGAATTTGGGTAAAAAGAGAAAGGTGGAAGTTTCCAATGAAGCATGTCTGAAGCACTACATGAGACTTTCCTTGAACCAGTTCATGAGACCAGATTTCATTTTGGTTTGTTATCATCTGATGTGTAGAAATGCATCATATACTACAGGACTAATAAAATGCAGATCGAACTATCAAGGACAGGCGCTGGGAGAACGGGTTTCAAAGCTGTCTGTGGGTGATGTGCACAAAGCTGCAAAAGATCTCAACAGAAGGGAACAAAACAATGAACCTCTTGATATAAACACACCAGCAGCATCATTTTTGAAATCTGTCACAACATCATGCAAAATTCTTGGGCACACAGCAGAAGCTGCCAAGGAAGCAAGAAAGAAGGTTTATGCACTCAGTGACTACTTTGGTCCTCACAGCATTTTTTTACTGTTACGCCAGATGATGAGTGTAATTTCAGAGTTCGAATGTATGCTAATGAAGGGAAGGAAGTTGTCATTCCTACGGTGGATTGTAATGAAGCTGATTGCATTTCAGATTTTGAGCTAAGACAAAGAAAGATGACAAAATATCCAGGAGCTTGCTCCCTTGACTATCAAGCTGCAATGCAAGTGGTGTGTGAACTGTTAGGATGGGACTTCAACAAGAATTGTAGCAAGGGTGTAGGAATGTATGGCAAATGCAAGGCTTTTGTGAGAGGAAGTGAAGAACAAGGAAGAGGATCGTTGCATGGCCACTGTTTAGTATGGTTGGAAGGATTTGATGATTTGAAAGACTCTTTGTTTCATAATGATAGGGGGGTGCACACTAAAAATGGACATTTTTTATTTTTGCATTTTTCATGAAATAACTTTTCTAACATGGAGAACTAGGTCACATTAGAGTGCTCCTAATTTTTCCCCAACAAAAAACGACCCCTTGTAGCACTACTAACATGCATTTGTTGACAACTAGTGACTTAGGTATGTATACTGTATGTACATAAGTACATAACACGTATACATACTTTTATCGTACTAAAGCTAAGTTGTACATACCTACACACTTTTTATGCATGTACTATGTACGCACTAACAAATATTATCATATCATTATCAGCCTAAACTCATTCTCCATCCTCCTTCAACATGCTTATTGTATTTTGATCTCATTAATGCTTCCTCTGTAATGGGCAAGTCCCCATCACGTAAACAATCTTTATTCCATTGAATGTGGACCTTGCTCCTGTTTTTAATTGCTAAAATCACACCTTGACACCATTGTGGAACTTTTTCCCCATCTTCCTCTTAATATATCCAAAGCTGCTCAATTTTGAGACCAATTAATTGTTCATCAACTTCTGGTCTAGATGGTTGTAATTTTTCATATCTATCTACTGTTCCCTCTTTCTCTAACTGTTCTCTCAATTTCTTAGCAGCTTCAATTGCACTCACTTTCTCTGCTTCATAGCAACCCTCCAGATTCTCAACATCTGCTGTCTTTGTACCAAGCTGTGGTGTGTCCCTCCTGGAAGGGAGCTGCATAGTGGGTTGATCCGAATGCCCCGTTTAAGCTGTTCTGGAATTATCTTTTTATCAAATGCTCAAATAGTTCATCAGGAGAGAACTCTTTTCCATTCTTCGACCATGGATGATGGAGGTCTTTCCATCCAAAACCTGCAACCCGAATACGAATTTGCTCCTTCACAGCATCCATTTTTGCTGCTCTACTATTCAAGAGTTCATATTTAGTTTTTGCATCTGCTTTGGTGCACCAACAAGCAGCTGAATGGAACATCTCTATATACGTCAGTGCATTGGCGTATTCAGTCTGGACGGCAATCATCTTTTTATTGCAAAGAATATCCTGCTTTGTCTTTTTTGCCTGCTGCTGCTTGTCCAATGCTGTTTTTTCTGCCTTTCGAACTGCTGGAGTGACATTCAGTGCAAAGCGCAACAATGATTGCCGCATTTCAAAAGGAAGTTTGTGATATGTTCCATCATTTGAACTATTTTCAAAGTCTCGCTTAAAGTCGCCATTTATTTTTGCCTGTCCTACTGCTGATGCATGAATACCAAGGACTCGTCCAAACGATTGCAGTTGGTGTGTGAGGGAAGCAAATGGACTTTCTGCAGGGTCATTTGTTGCCATTTTTCCAATACAAGCCGCATGTTCATCATCTGTTGTTTGGCCCCAACTGAATTTACCATCAACACTAGAAAGATAGTCTGAAGTTGCCTTGCTTGGATCACGAAGTTCCTTTAGAATGCATTCAGCAACTTCACATGCCATCAACTGTACTATTTCAGTAGTTTCAACATTCTCTTTCCGTTGAGGATAAAACAACTCGGCATTCAACTGATCCATTGGCAATGCTTTGGAACCATCTATTGTTGGTGTCTGCTTCTCCTCATACTGATATTGCATGGCTACTTCCAGTGCATCAAGTGGCCCCGCTTCTCCTTTGTTATTTGTGTGGATTGTTGAAAATATGCTGTTCATAAAAGATTCATCCAAATACAGTTTGCCATCGATCATAATCTTAGCTAATGCATCATGCAATGCATCGATTGCCTTTCCCATGGAACGTGACGACCAATCATACCCACAAAGTCCCAAAGAATGTGTATTCCCAGCTAGCCATCGCATTGGCATACAAATCTTGAAGTGAAGGATGGCCATGACCTGACACAATGCAACCATCTCAAGAGAAGTCAAGACAATAAAAAGATTTACCTGCAATATATTATCTTTATGTGCTCTCAAGCACTCATCTAAAAATTCAACATAGTACCTGTAGTATTACATTGTGAGTCGCAAAAAGGAAGAAGCGATACATGTTTGAGAAAGTGGTAACTTACATCCTATTCCAATACACTGCTGCCGTGCCTTCTGCTGCCAAATCTTGTCTAGAGCCAGAACTTCTTTCCACTGGTACAAGCAAACCACCAGGATGATTCAATTTCAACCAATGGAGAAACATTGCACCGTGTCCTTTTGGATAGTTTGCCGGTAGACTGAACTCTTTGTCAACTGCCCTGAGTACTGCATCAAACATTGTTGACACTCGATACCGAAAGTCAATTGCATCTAAGTCACATGCCAAAACTTCATTCAAATAGGAAGACAGCTGTTTTGTAACAGCCCCAATCCATACATTACGCATATGATGATGGCAATCTTGTCTCAGTACCGTAACTGGTTTTATCTCAACATCTCTTCCACCTGATACAATTTTTTCATTTACTGCTTGTTCTATGGCGTCAGCCAATAGTTTGCTTGTCAGTCGAGCAGCATTACAAGTATCTGTGTTGATGACACCTCCTTCCAATTTTGAAATGTGCATTTCTGCCGCCGACGGAATGTCATGGTTTGATCCGAACATTGTTTCATGGACAGACTTCCATTGATCTAAGAGAAAAGATTTTTCCTTCAGAGTATCTAAGATAGATTTGCATACAGTCTCTGATCGTTCATCCTCAGGGAAAATGCAACTTGAAATTAGTAATGGCCTGCGGTCAATGGTGAATTCATCATTTTATTAGAATCTTGAGAAATATTGAATTAATAAAAAAATCATTTTTGAATACTTACTTAAACAATTCATCTTCCTCGATGCTAATGATCAAATCCTGAAATGCAACTTGTCTCCTTGAAGTGCCATCTGTGAAGAGCTGCTCCCATTTATCTGCTTTTGCAATACGATATGTTGCTAGAGTTTGGACTACCACAAGCAACACAGTTCTAGCACGACGTATAGTCCAAATGCTTGGTAGCTCCAAAATTGTAGTACTGGGCAAGAAGGTCTTGATCATGGTGACAATGTTGGAATTAATTGCTGTAGGAGGAGTACCATTCACCAGTTGCTCAATGATTAGCTCCCAAACATAGAGGGGCCAAGACGATGTACCTCCCCGTCCATCTCTTGAGGAACAGCTGCTTTGGCAATGGAGAGACGCAAAGTACTGTCGTCCAGTTGTTCCTCAAGTTCCAAAACTTCCATACGGTATGCTGACAGCTCCGCATGCATCTGTTTTATCTCTTCTCTACTGTTCTCTGACGAAGCCAGTATGTCACCGGATCGCTTGACAGACTTGTTTGCCTGTTGAATGGCTTCTCTTGATTTGATTTCTGCTTGATGAGTACGATGCAATAGTTCAGAGACTTTTTTTATGAGCTTTGAGTTCTTAATTTTATATGAGTCACACACAAGAGACATTCGTTGACGTTCAGCATGCCTTGCTTCATGCTCTGCAGCCTTTATCGAAATGGGTAACCGTGTCATGGCGTTATCCTTTTCTACAATTGCTTGATTTTTCTCTGCCACAGCTGCAAGCTTGGCGGCTCTTTTGTCACATTCATAGATAATAGCATATGTCAGCTTTGATTATTGTAGAAAAAAAAACAATAATAGACTTACTGTGCTGCTTCAACTTTTCCTTTGCATTCTTCTTCCATCCGTGATAACTTTTTCTCGGCATCTCGTCACGGTTACTTCATTCGCAATGCAACAACGACTTCATGTGTATCGTTGTTTTTTTTTTTTTTTTTTTCGGCATCTCTGTTCACTTCGGTTTACTTCATTCTGCAATGCAACAACTGACTTCATGTGTGATCTTTGTTCTTGTATTGGAGAGCTTGTGATTGAGAAAGCTGCATCAGGCTTTTCTTCTCAAGAGCTGCAATTCTTCTTGCTGCAGAAAGTTTTATCTTGTAGATTTCCGCATCCTTCTTACTACTAAAGTTCTGCCACCTTTGAATCCTATCCTTCAGAACTTTGTTGTCCTTTTCAATTGATTGTTGAATTGCGACAAGTTGTTGTTGTTCCTTTTTGTGCATTAGAATTATATTGTCTCGTTCTTCTTTGAGGTTCTGTATTCCATCAGTCAGCTGTTGAACTGTTTGGGAGGTACCAGCATTTTCTTTTGCTCATATCTCAGCTTCATCTGTAACAAATGTACATCTCGACGATGCTGTTGCTGAGCTTCAACCTTAGGCGTATGCTGAACTGTTTGCACATTATTGGATGTGAATGAGGCAGGAGGAAAAGTAGATTTCTGTGCACCAGGGCGAATACTCTTGCTATTGGCACCTCTACTATGCCTGGAGATGGAAGATGCCCACCTCTTCTTCTTTTTATTCTTCTTGTGCATCCATATGTTGAAATGTGTCAGAGTACCTCCAAACATCATTTAATGAAAAACAAGAAATGCATACCTTGTTGTCTACTTCTGGCCCTTCCTGTCCCTCCTGTGCGTCCTGTCCCTCTGACATATTTGTTGTGTTATCCATAATTAAGTCTGTCAACAAGTAAGCAGCAGTGCCAGTTAATGTCCAACACACAAGAAGATTTGGCCGGTCAATGGATTGTTTGTGTCACATCAAGTCACCTGTTTACAAAAGGAAAAAACGACCGTGTGAATGGGAAAAAACGACCGCATGAATGGGAAAAAATGACTGCATGGCAGGTAAAAAACGACCGCGGTCGATTCATTAGCCTATATTCAGTTGCAGTTGAAGGGAAATGTTGATCGCGTGACCCACGATCAATGTTTCAAGGGCAGTATCACACAAAGGGACAAAACGACCGCAAAAACAACAACACAAAAGTCATCGAAGTTTGCTTGAACTTACGTTTGCTTTTGCTGTTTGCATCACAGCATATTCGCACAACTGAGCCCCACGTTCAAGTGCACAAGAAGTGTCCAATGTGAAGAAGATCAGTGTTAATCCATTGATGGAAATTCTGCTTTCATAACATCATGATCGCGAAAAAATAGTGGTTTCATCATGTTGTATGTACTTGTTGCAACAGTTACGCAGCAAAAAAACCACACACCACCAAACCACGAAAACTATGCATGGGTAATACTACAATGAATGCATAGTTTTAATCTAAAAGGCTGAAAAGCATTTGTTGATGGATATGTTTTAACAACTGTGATGCTCTCCTTGATGAGGAAGATGGGTTGCGTTTAGAAGAGACCAATGGTGTGTTTGCCAAATACTGTTGGAGGGAGAAATAAAATAGTGGATACTTTCATACATACAGGAGATGGACAGACCTTCATGACTCATATCTTTTTTCTTGTCTGCACCCCCTAATAATGACCCAGTGATCCGCCAAAATGCAAGAAAGGAACTTGAGGGATTCGTTGACAGACATTTCTGTTCTGATTCTGGCTATTCTTCTGAACTTGAAGTGTTTCACAAAGAATGTCAACAGCAGGGCTGCATGCACAGACACTTTGAGATTGCAGATCAGAATCTCATAGGATGGAATTGAAGGGCCATGTGATGGAGTGTAAATTGTGTGCTGAAAAAGGATTATCAGGGGAAACTACTCATCTGTCGACGGTCACCCTTACAAACATGGCTATGGAGTCGATGAAAAATTCTAGATGTGCTGAACCTATTGTAGATGTGCTGAACCTATTGCTGTAGAATCAATGAATTCAGGCATTTGGTTGCAACAAGAAGAATGAATGAGCATGACTGGAAGCATAGGACGTCTTGCTTCAAATATGGGAAAGAATGTCGATTTCCATTTCCAAGACCTGCCATTGACAAAACAACATTTCAAGAAGACAATGATGATGAAACAAAGGCAACTGTTTGGAGATCATTGGAGAAAGGTGATACAACCATTTACCCTTACACTGTGGAAAGCAAGCGATCTTTGGGATCTCAATTTTTGAATACACATTGCAAGTATATAACCAAGACTCTTGGCTGTAATAGCAACATTCAAATCGGAAGTCCCAGGTGTGTTTTTTATGTTGTTCATTACTCCACCAAGTCTACACAAAAAGAAGACAGATTTGTTGATTTTGATAGAGTGGGAAAACAAGTCATTCGTTGCATCCATAAAGAAGAGGAAAAGTTAGTAGCTGAAGGATTGCAACATACACCAAACATGGAACAAGATGCCTGTTTTCGGGATGGTTTGTGCCGTTTCCTCATTGGAATGAGTATTCATCTGAGTCAAGATGTTGTTAGTGCAACAATGGCGCATCTGCTATTGTGTGAGAATGGTTCCAGATTTTCATTTTCACATGACTTTCAGGATCTGCTTGTTGGACAAATGCTGAATAAGCTAAAAGGAGAAGCTCCAGGTGACTTTGTGCTCCGTAGAAAGAATAGGGGGAAATGGAGAAGTGGTCATGTGGGCAGATTACTCTGTGAATGATTACTTGTTTAGGCCAGAATGTTTGTAAGATTTGAGTTTCTTTGAAATTGCCTTGAAGTTTGAAAGGATTCCCTTATCTTTCAATAGAATGAGCAATAATGATGATAGTGGCATGCCAACACTTCAAGATGGTGAATTTGCATTCAAAGAAGATCATCCAGGAAGAAGATACTGCTACCTGAGAGAATCCAAAAAGATGAGAATCCCAAAATTATCAATGCCCAAAGGAATGCTATGTGACCTGGAAGATTTAGAGCTGACAGAAAATGAACCAAGCAAAGGGGCCCTTGAATCGAGGGAAAACTATGCAAAAATTGCATTGATCCTTTTCTACCCTTTTCGGGATGAATCGATTTTACTTCATGAAGCTCATTCTTGTTTGTGGGATAAACTTATGCATGCTATGAATGAGAATATTGATTCTAGCAAATTTTGGAAACGTGGGAAAAAAATTCTCCAAAACATGCAAGACAATTTACAGTGCAGAAAATGCAAGGTTCCTACTGATAGAATCAAAGCAACTACGAAATCAAGAGAAAGCGATAATATGGATGGTCATGCTGGACTTGACCCTTGTGACAGTGATTATTACGAGTTTGATGATGCCCTTTCTGTAGATTCATATCATGAGGATGAGTTTGAGGAAGATCTCTACCAAGATGAAAACTGTATTGAGAGATCATTGAATGATCTCAAAAAAGGGGAATTTCTGTCAAGCAACAAAACAATCAATACTAGGTCATTTGACACAAGTTCAATTTTTTACCTGGAAATAACTCCTCTGCCACCAGTAATGAAGCATCACAGAGTGCAAGAGGTTCAACAAATGCCCAAACTGACAACAGTGTTTTTGGTCATGGGGCAAGTAAATACAAAACTCTACTTGCTTTCGTCAGTGGTGCTACCATCAGGAATAACTTACAAGAGGATACGCAAGGAATTGATTTTTCAGAAGAGGGGATTGATGATAGTGATTCACAAGAAGATTGTATCCTCGAAGAGAGGGAATGGGCAGAGCTTGGATTTTCCTCCAATTTCAACAGAGGTTCAATTCCAACAATGCAAGGAGTTGCTAATCGTATTTCAAGAGAAAAGCATATTACATTGGACAGAATCCAGTATATCGCTTATGAAGTCATATGCAGCTCATTTCTACTGAATCTGATTCGTGAGAGTTTGGACTCACATTCATCTATGGCATCTGGATTTGCAGATAGTGATGAGGATCTCAGAGATGAAAGAACAACTCTTATAAAGCAGAAAGTGGAACAGAAGTTGAAGGACCTTGGTGCCAAGGAGCAATTGTTAATGTTTGTCACTGGACCTGCCGGAGCTGGCAAAAGTACAGCAATTGATGTTGCCCAACAATTTTGTTTTCAATTTTGCAAATCAATGGACATCCTTTGGGGTGATAAAACTTTTTGTTTACTGCCATCACTGGATGTGCTGCTGCTTTGTTTGGAGGTGTTACCTTACACAGTGCAGCTTACTTGAATTCAAAGTCAAAAAATATATCTCCTGAGATGCTTCATAACTGGGAACAAGTTCGAATGCTGATTATAGATGAAATCTCATTTTCAACATGTGACCAGATGGAAAAGCTGAATTCCCGTCTAAATATGATCCGTCGTAGGTTATGTTCCGGTGGGAAGGGATTGTCTCCAAATATGATATTTGGAGGATATTCAATAATATTCTGTGGCGATTTCCGACAAATACCACCAGTGAAAGCTAGAGAGAGTCAGCTCTTGTATTCCAATTCATCACTGTGGGAAAACTCAATAAATGTTGCAATCATTCTTAACAACAGCCACAGATTCAAAGATGACACTGAGTATGGAAAAATCCTAAAATGAATGTGGGATGGATTGTTTACGAAAGAAGACTGCAATGCCATTAATGAACGTGTCATTGGCCAGCAGGTTCGTTTACCTGAAATCCAACAGGATGCAGATATTGCATATGCTTGTTGGAAAAACTCAGAAAGAGTATCAATTCATGCATCTGTTTTCCAAAATCACATAAAAGATTTCCCATCAGCAGAGAGTTCTGAACCTCCACCAGAGCATACTGTTGTTATTGAAGCAGATATAAGAAAGGCTCCAAAACGACGTAAATCCAAAAAAACTTCTTCAAATGAGACTTGTTTGCCAGTAAGAGTGACAAGTGAATTGAGAAACAAAATTTATGCCAAATGTGGTGACAGCGATATGAAAGACCAACAAAAAAATATAGATCCTGCATTAAAACTTTATGTTGGGGCACATTGCATGATAATTGACAATGATGATATATCAAAGGGAAGAGGAAATGGTACATCGTGTAGAGTCATTGGGGTGAAAAGAAAATCAGACATAGCTTTGCATTGGAAAAATTACGATGGGAAAAACGTTTATACAATCAATGTTGCTGATGTGGATTATGTTGAGTTTGAACATTTTCCAAAAAGACGGAACAGATCAAGATTGAAGAACAGATCTCCTCGATAGAAAATGACCTTCGGCATGATCCAATGAATGAAGAAAAAGAAGCACAGCTGCATGGGTTTCAAACAAGATTACGAAAAATGGTTTCCTCAAGAAGATTCAGGCTGAAACCAAAGAGGTATTATTGTACATTCTACAGAAGTGATATTGATCCTCCTGACAAAGGTATGAGACAAAGACAATCATCAAAAAGAGGAGAGCACAAACAGAAAGTGATCATGATACAATTACCTATCAATTTGAATGAGGCTACAACTGCTCACAAATTACAAGGAATCACAAAAAAAGAACTCATCGTTAATAATTGGAATTACGGCCATGGATGGGTGTACACTGTTTTGTCAAGAGTGAGAACAAGAGTAGGTTTATTTCTGAACAAACCTCTTTTGTTCAAACCAGATGCATTTAAACTGCCACCAGCATTGATTGCATTTCAACATAGAATGTTAGCAAAAGTTCCCAATAAAGCAAAAACATAAAAACTTAGTTAGAATGATGTGACATTATACACTACCACTTTTCATCACAAAAACAGCCTCCGTGCATGTTCCTATCCGAATCTTCTATGACACATTTCAAATCACAATCAATACAAACGAAAATGTTCCTTGGTACTCGTCATACAAATTCTGATATTTCTCGTTTCAATGAATCGAATGAAAAACACTTCACAAAAGTTCATGTGCGTCATCAGAGATGTTCTCCAATGCTTGCCATCCTTCATCTGCAGATCCAAAAACCTCCTTTAGAATAAGATCTCTGTGCTCGTTATTGTTCAATGCCTCTTTGCTGTCACAGTTTTCCCAGAATCTCTTGATGAAACTGATGCAGTCTTCATTTAGTAGGTAGGTGCTCAATGGAACAACTGTTGGAGGTGTTGCCCTGCCTCTGTTGACAAATGTAGGGACTTGATACTGCCATTGAGGTCTTACTATGGAGTTACGAGCGGCGTCATTGAGCACATTGACCACATCACCAATAGCTGAAAAGTAGGTATACTTTGGGTCATCAATAGACATGACAATCACATCAGTGGAGTACAACTTCCCAGTTGCTGATGGTGTTTGCAGAGGAATGTTTGTCCCAGTCGGATCACGCAACTGGGCAAAGAACATGATATGGGCTGCATCTTTTTCACCCTCAGAATCATCCAAATAGCAAATGATAGGAGCAATATAAGAAGGATTAATCCCATCTGGCTTGTAGCAAAAAGCCAGACAGACTCCTTCAATTCCAACTTCCTTGTATCTGACAATCTGGTCTTTAGATGACTTGGCTGTTTTCAGTGGACTGCGGTCAATAGCAGACTTTCTGGGAGGACTCGCTGCTTTTGCTGGAGGTTTCCCCTTTGGAGGTGTAGAAGGTGCAGTGGTTTTGCTTCCTGTATTTGCCATGGTGTCTCTTGTTGGTGAATGGAGCAATAGATTATTCAAAACAAAAATTATGAGCATTCACTTGTGCAAAAATATTGATAACTGATTTGGAAGTTTTGGTGATCAAGAATCTAACCAACGTCTTGTGCTACAACGTCTTCTCCAAAAATTCAAAAATTCACAAGAACAGAAGTAAGAACTCTCTTTTCTCATTTTTTGTGACAATGAGAAACATGCTTTCTGATTTCTTGGAAAATTTTGAAAAAAATTTAGTGAGCATGGGACGAAAAGGTATCTTTTGTGTGATAGATTCTTACATACTAAATTATACCAGTACCTTTACACATCAATTTTTGAAAATTACAACATCTTATAGTAAACTGTGAAAAAACTTGAACAGACAGTTGTTTGAAGGTATGCATTTTCAGTACATATAATAAGAGTTCAATGAAAATTTCAATGAAACATCCTCGTGCAGAATAATCTGAACAGACAAATATCTCATATTTAATGATGTAAAGTAAATTTTCTCTCCATTCCATGGTATTACTGACCGATAGCATAATAATCATTTTCTATTGAATATTGTTTCATTAGTCATAATTTTTCTATTACAGAATCATGTTACATGTGCACTACATTTTTCATAAGAACAGAAGAACAAGGCCGATCGACATATCATGAACATGACCTCACTTGTTTGCTCAAAAATTTTGTCCTCCAGAAAAAAGTAGAACACTTTCTCTCATGGATTGACAGACAACAGCTGAATGACCATGTTTCTGCATTGGATTTGTCTATTTGTTTCTATGTTGATCGATGCTTAGTTTTATTGCTGCTTGGACTGGTTTTGCAAAGCAAAATCAGTTTTTACAATTTAAAAAATTTCAGTTCATCCAATGCCGTATTTTATCATATTTGGAAAATTCAGCATCATCAAAAAACCAAAAAAAGGACCCAAGTAAAGTTTGGTTGACTATTAGAGTTGAACACATATGTTGTGTGTGATGCAATCCCCAATCTTCACTTTCTGATTGAATATATGATTAAAATTATTTAATGACATGTAGATAAGACATAATAGTCGTCATTGTAAATTTGTTTCCTAACTATAGATATCACGGTCTGATCTTTTCCCACACTTCTTTCTGTGAACACCTGATGAGTCTAACCTAACTGCAGTTTACAAGTGTCCTCATAAAAGTCTCTGAAAGATTGAAGCCACCTGAAGCAGTAACCTACTCTGTACCATTTATTCTTTTTTGCCCTTGTGCTGTAAACAAAGCTTGCTCCATGTGTCATCATGATGTCATCAATGGGATCTAGAACTGATATTGTCAATTTTCCACACGTGAAATGATGCCTGGGAGAAGTTATGTATGTGCTCTTATTACCTTGAACATTTCCCAAAGATGGAAACCTGAATGCAAATTTCATAGGTTTGCTGCCCATTGTCAATACCAACACATTTGACCCAACAATCTGAGAATTCTCACCTCCGCCAGAAGGATGGCCATTCAAAGTAACAGATTTTCCAGAAACAACATTTTTGATAAATTGAACATTGAAGTTGTCTCTGTGGTAACCCATCTTTGACTTCAATGCTCCATAATAAAATAACAATTGACAATGTGTGGGTGGACATTTTCTCGAAATTTCTGTGAGATGGTTCCAACATGCTCTCCAACAAATAAGACTAGCAAGAAATGTGGAAAGCTTCAGTGGCCTTCCATGCCAATTGTCTTGATGACGACCATATGATGTGTAATTTGGAAGTGTCACAATTCTTCTGCCTTCTCCTTCTCCATTACCACCGCTGTAGACATGTACTGATTGTTTCATCACTCCTTCAGATCTTCTTTTGGCTGATGTGACGTCAAGGACTCATTAAGAATTGAGTAGCAAGGATTGTAAATCACAATATCATCGAGATATTTGCTGTGTGAAATTCTCATCACTAAGCTTTCTTTGTCATCTGACTCCATGGGAATTAGAGTCTCATCTATGTCTTCAAAAACTTGTTCCAAAATATCCCTATCCACAGGGTTTGTTATACCAATGTTGCAACTCCAAAGTCCCACATGACAATTGTTACAATGACAACACCCATTGAAGCGACCTTCCAAAATTACACCAAAAGTATCTGCACTGCATTCTCCCTTCATTTCCTCATCTTTCAAGTTGAAATGACTAATATCGTCAATCGTAACCCATTTCTTTCTCAATTCATCTGGCATCTTTAAAAATGTTGTTTGAAGCTTCTCAATCTTTTCAGTGATCCTCCTACACATCAATGATTCCTTCCTCACCTCAAGCAATCTAAATCCATCACTATTTCTGAGAGCACACAAATAAGTATGCAAAGATAATTCCTCTGCATTGAGTTTTGTATGATCCATATACTGAAAATACTGTTTTGAGCATAACATGCAAACTACAAAAGCAAGTATTAATTAAACTGAATCAACAAAAGTCATATTCATTTTACACCATCAAATTACATACCAGACTCTGAAGTGTCACTCTCCATTATTTCAAATTCCTCTTCAAATGCTTCATTCAATCTTTCAGGAGGATTGGAAATAGGACCAGTACTCTGCAAATCGGAATCAGAAAAGCTTCCATTGGAATTATGAAAAATTTCACCTGAAGAAATGCTTTTAATATCTTCCAATTTGTTCCTTCCATCACTATCATGTGAATTGCTGCTTTCTATATCACCTGACACTTCTGATTCATCGCTTTCCCTGCTTTCTAAACTGTCAGCATTGCCGTCATCCACATCATAATCATCATCATCATATTCTCCTTCTACAGCTTCCTCAGAACTACCTTCTGCATGAGAGATGTCACCGGAACCACTATTGGTACTTTCATTTGCACTTTCTTCTGTTTCAGCTTTACCTGCATTTCCAAAAACAGAAATTATATCATTCTGAAAACATGCAACCTATAATGGAGACAACCTGAATTACTCACGATCAACCACTTGAACCAATTTTGTAACCACCTTTCTGTTGGGAATAAAATCATCATCTGATGATGTCTCAGTGTCAGGTGTGTCACTTTCTGGCTCGAACTGAAACCCACGTTCATCATTACACAGACATGGAAGAAAATTACCCCCAACATTCAATCCAAATGCTTTTTCATGCTCGTCATCATAATGAGGATGGTGGCAGCCCAGAACTTTCAGGCAGATGTAATCGATATTGCCCAATCCATATACGGTGTGGAGCAACCGCAAATTATCCCAGTGAACACCAGATCTGTCTGCCAGCTCATTTCCAGATGCCTCGTTCCTCACTTTTGTTAACGTCAATCTATCAAATTTGAGATCAAAATTGCCTTCCTCCTGACACAATGACAAAGAAATATTGTAAAGACTGTTGTTTCTCATTGTAGAACCAATCAAGGGAAAAATTGCAAAATACTTGGAGAGGACAGTCAGATTCCAAGTGAGAGTCACAGCTACAGTTTTGTTCCATGGCAGATATATGCTAGCTGAATTCCACAAATTGGCATAAACAGCCAACGATTTTCCATTGCTATTGTGAATTGCACCATCCACGACCATGTAATCATCCAATTCACCCAACTGGAATTTTTGAGATTTCACCATTGAAACAAAATTCTCAACTATGAGCGTCTTTAGTTCAGGATACTTAAACTTGCAGTGTTCATTGACTTTATAAGGGTCAAGACAGACCTGAAATTATGTCTGTGAGAAAAACCATAAAATGTAAAAGCTTTGATACGCATAAACTTACTTGGTATAATAGTGCCTCATTGAAGTGTTGACATTGGTGGAGAACCATCAGTAAATTTTTCCCACAGAACTCAATGAAAAAATATTGTGCCTGTCTTGCTTACAAAGCTCTACTTCAGGATAACGAGGCTCATTTGTCCCAGAAGCTGCTGTAAGAATGAAGACACTTGGATACTTCTTATGACATATGTGAATGCATCTCAGATCCCTAGCAAAATGAAGGTTGAGTTTCTTGTCCGATCTGGGATGATACATCCCAATAAACAAGCAAGTCTGAAGCACTACGAACATAGAAAACAGATGTGTCAATATTGGATGGTTTAATTTTAGAACATTAAAAATGGTCCCTCTCACCATCAAGCTCAAGTCCTTTATCTTCACAACACTTCTTAGACAAAGCAAAGACACCTTTTCAACATATCAGATGGTGAGGGCTTTCAATTCATTCCTGGTCAAGATTGCTTTTTGGACCTACTTGACTGCTGATAGCTCTGTTTTGCTTTCTTCGGCATATTTCCCCCAGAAGTCTCTTGATCAGATTTCCTCTTTGCCTTTGGCTCTGCTGACAAAAAATAAGGATCAGTTAATTATGAGAAAAATTTAATAAAACAGTCACAGGTATATTTACCAGAAATTGGAAAAACATCTCTATGCCTCTGCTGCCCAGCTTTCATAAACTTCTTCATTTCCTCAACAAAATCAGCAATAGTTTCAGACGCACCAAGAAGTTTGCCACTGATGTCATTCTCAAGAAGGAGGCATTTAGACTCTACCAAAAAAACCCACAGCTTCCGATATGGCATTAACAATTGCTTTCCTGTAACCAGATGGATCATTGTTCTGCACACATGACGTTAAGTGAGCCTTCATATTGGAAAATATATTGTCTTCTGCCTTCCCAGAACAACATAGCCACATTCAAACGGTTGTCTTTAGTAAAACTGAGAATGAGGTCTTTCCCATATACACCAGATGCAATCTCTGTCTTTTGAAGTTTTGAACTATCATCAGCAGGAAACAACTTCTGAACAATTGTTTCAGAGAACTTGTGTTGACCCTTCCCAACAGCAAACAGTTTCTCAAAAAACAACTTGAGCTCCTTCTCTGGTAATCTACTGTTTTTGAGGGATGCTGGAATAATAATTGACAGCTGTGGTTGCATGGAAAATTCCTCATCATTAAAATGAATGCAAAAAACAGCAAGACAAAGCTTGCCATCAACCATCACAAGTGCCATTCCAAATTTTAATAAGACATCAGGCATATCCCAATACTTCGTTTGAACTATCCAGGTGGAAACATAATCAAATTTCGGTTGTTTTGAATCCCATTCCAGCATGAAGGGCACAATTGACTTAAGTTTGTCGGGCTTAAAAACAGTCCATGCCACGGCAGCCAGTACCCTTGCAAGATCAAAAGGCAAATTCTTTGGCTCTGTTTTCCTGGAGTCTCGTACCAAACTTTTATAAACTTCAGAATACGAAGGTAGGCGGTACCAGTGAATATTTCCATCTGGGCGCTTCAAAACTAAGCTAATGGAACCATCATGCTGCTTGCTTCCAGACCTGTCATGCAGCTTGCTTCCGTCTTCATGTCCATCTTTGGATAGCATGTCATCTCCAAAATCAACAACACCAGAACCAGATTCTGAATGCATCGTGCTATGTAAATGGGACAGGCATTCGATCAGTCTTTCAAATCCCCTCTGAACCAGTATGTTGTGACGTTCAAATCCCCTCTCAATCACTTCCTGTTGTCGTGTTTGAGAATCAACCAAGCTCTGGAGAACATTTGTCCAGCTATCTGACTCATTGTTGACAGGTTCTGGGAAAGAGTTGAATCGTAAGTTACCAGAGCGGAAGACTCATTCTGCACATTGTTGAGTACACCTCCGCTGCACATAAAACTGACGACACGCCTGAATGCCTATGGAGAGAAGTTACCTTGTCAGAAGAATCATACACACAAAAGAGTTAACTGCACTAAAGCTCGCATTCATCTCCTCATCAGTAGGAGCATCTCTAATATTGTTTTCCTCTTGAATAGTAGGTAACTGTATGAAAGTAAAAGTAAGTGACATGCAGATAGCTGTTCACAAAAACACTTTACAATGCAGATTACTTACATTGGATTCCTGCACTACTTCAGCAATAGAAGACTCATTCTGACCTTCGTTACCAACATTAACAGCAACAGTCTCCGACCCTTCGTTCATTATGCTGCACTTTTTAATAATGCAAAAAAAACCAATAATGTTAGAAAGCACAAATCACTGGTTGCCACAAAAAAACTTTTCCACAGATCTCCACATCTCCCAAATGCAGGTAACATACTCCAACAGTTATTATTGTAGTGTCAGAGAAGTGAGCACCATCACAACAATTCCAAACTATCCTCACTCCAAATTGACTCCTCCACCGCCACACCCGACCTACACCACACATTCACAAAAATTGTTGGCCCCGACACACAAGTGGCCACAACAACCACAACAACGCACTTCATTAAGAAGTGGGACCATCAATCCTCACATCACCCAAATGCAGATAACATAGGCCAACAGTGATTATTGTAATGTCAGAGAAGTGAGCACCATCACAACAATTCCAAACTATCCTCACTCCAAATTGACTCCACCACCGCCACACCCAACCTACACCACACAATCACAAAAATTGTTGGCGCCAACACACGAGTGGCCACAACAACCACAACAACACACTCCATTAAGAAGTGGGACCACCAATGTCCATATCACCCAAATGCAGATAACATACTCCAACAGTGATTATTGTGGTATCAGAGAAGTGAGCACCATCACAACAATTCCAAACAATCCTCACTCCAAAATGGCGCCACCACGGCCACACCCAACCTACACCACACAATCACAAAAATTGTTGGCGCCAACACACGAGTGGCCACAACAACCACTAGATCACACTACCGTAAGAAGTGGGACCACCAATCTCTACATCACCCAAATGAAGATAACATACGCCAACAGAGATTATTGTGGTGTCAGTGTCAGAGAAGCAAGCACAATCACAACAATTCCGAACTATCCTCACTCCAAAATGACGCCACCACAGCCACACCCAATCTACACCACACATTCACAAAAATTGTTGGCCCCGACAAACGAGTGGCCACAACAAACATAACAACACACTAGCATAAGAAGAAGGACCACCAATCTCATAATCACCCAAATGCAGATAACATAAACCAACAGTGATTATTGTAGTGTCAGAGAAGCGAGCACCATCACAACAATTCCAAATGATCCTCACTCCAAATTGACGCCACCACCGCCACACCCAACCTACACCACAAAATGAAAAAATTGTTTGCCCCGACACACGAGTGGCCAAAACCACAACAACACACTACCATAAGAAGTGGAACCACTGCAAGACTATTCCACAGCAACAAACACTACAACCAAAAATGACAATTCTTGTGTCTCCTCACACATATACGGTTAGCAGCCAGGCGACGAAACAAGTATTCTTCTGCTCACCTTGCCCTTAAATTATTAGAAAGAATACAACAAATGAGAATTCTTTACATGAGTATATTGCTTCAAAAATTCACCTTTAATGCACATGATTGCAAAAAGCTTACCTCTCTATTGTCTATCAATGGTTCAACAGTAGTGCAATGGTTTCTGTGTGGTGAGCCAAATTCTGACGACACGGCGGAAATCATAATGAGAGTTATCACACCGCCCTTCAAAAATGGCTGAACTTCAAACTAGAATACAACGCAACAATCATTACGGCTACACACCACAGCCATTGTTCAAGACCGGCAGAGGACGCAACCACCACAACAAATTGAAGTGACAGCTAGCACACTGGGCAGAAACAAACCATGGCCACAACGACACCAAGACTCACCGCCAGGACAACAGCCAAAAATAGTACAACAAGAGACGCCCACAACAATGACAGAGGCACCACAACGACAATGTACCACTGAAACGATGGCAATAAAACAACGCCACAGCAATATAAAGCACACTCACCAATCAGAAATTTGACAGATGTGGTTGTTGTTCTGCACACACAAAAGTTAAAAACTTCAAGAGGGTTTACATGTACGATGGCAAACAAGCTGACACAATGTTTCAGAAATAAAACACGTCATACCATGATTCTACTTAGGCTCACAAGACTACTCTATTGCCCAAGCAAGAAACAGCATTCACGATTGCATATGACAAACTGCACGGCCTAAAAAACATGACTACATGCTCTTACCCCGGGAAGTTTCATTATCACGATAACTATGACCCATTCAGCAATAACTTGATGACTTGAGTTTCACACAAATCCTAGCTTACTTCTTTTTGAGCACACAATAGTATTCTATTGCCCAACAATATAAATAAATTCAAGATTGCATCATTCAAAACTGCACGGCCTCTGAAAACATGGATATAAGGTACTACTCCACCAACGGTACAAATTTATTCGTAACAGAACATGCATAATTTATTCACGAATAACACTTTCATAATCGTGAAAACTTTTACATTGACATCACTGTGACCACCTTACTTAATTAGAATGATAATACAATCGCTTAAGTACTACTCCGACCTAAAGCCTGTTTCGTTTGTAACCTTCACAGATGACCTCAACCTAGACCGCGGCCGCCTCAATTGATAACTAGCATCTACTGCTAAAAAGTCTTGCAGCGGCTGCTAGTAATATTATGTTATTTCTAGATGTTCTAGTCCGGACCGGCATGAGACCCAACACCACACCTCTCTCAGAGAGGTACTCACATCTCTGGAGGGAAGTCTTTGTCCGTTCAGTGAGGCTGAGTCAGTTGGGCTACTGGTACCATACGTACGTAGCATGTTCCATGTCTACGTGAGTGTGTACCACACATTTTTATCTAAGTCTATTTAGCTGAATTTTTAGTAAATAAATACTTCCTCCTTTTCACACAAAATGGCTGTATGCATGGGCAGGACACTTACCTTATTCGAGGTCATCTCTTCATCAAGGAAGCCACATTAACTACTCCTACCACTGGATAAGGTAGCATTTGAATTGAATGTGACTTTTTATATGATTTTACTTGCTAAGAAATGAATGATAGCTCAGGGCTCAGGGCCACTGATGGATACTTGCATTGGCATGGTACTTTGATGCAGGGAGTAGAATAATTACACATGGAAGTACTTAGTACATCCTAATCTCTTCCCCCCAAAGAATATGCCTGAAAAGCCACATCCTGTCAAATTGCAGCCCCACACTAAAAATGCTCCATTTTTTCCTGCACACGAACAACACACTATTGCAATGTAATGACAATAACAGAAAAATAATTGAATTCAAATAAGAAAGATAATTAAAAACATAAAGCATAACACAAACAGGCAGCAAAGTGGACAGGAGGCTGAACTCGCTCTGTGGGTTAAGTTTTGGCCTTTCCCGTGGAAGGAAATTAAATATTTAATAGAAAATTAGATGTGGTGATTTTTTTGTGAAAAGGTTGAGTCCATAAAAACTCACCCTGAAATTATTCCTGTCGCTGTCAATTGTTGTTTGCTAGATGGAGGTGCCGGGTGGTAGGCCAAACTCAGTCTGTGGACTGAGTTTTGGCCTTTCCCATGAAAGAAAATTAAATATTTCATTGATATTGAAAAACATTTGTAAACAAGGTCAAGTTTATAAAAAGTTACCATGAAAATATACCCGCCGCTCCCAATTGTTGTTGGCTAAAGGGGGTGCCGGATGGGATGCCAACCTCAGTCTGTGGGCTGAGTTTCAGCCATTCCTGTGGAAGGACATTAAATTTAATTGAAAATAAGATGAAGTGAAAAACATTTGTAAAAATTTCGAGTGAATAAAACTCATCCTGAAAATATACCTGCCGCTGCCAATTGTTGTTGTTTCGACAGGGATGCTGGGCGAGAAGCCAAACTCATGTGGGCTGAGTTCAGGCCATTCCCAAGGTTGGCCTGTACATATGTAAAAACATGTCAATTTCATAAAAAACGCGCCCTGACAATATACCCACCACTGCGAATTGTTGTTGGCTGGATGGCGATGCTGGTGGGATGCCGAACTCAGTCTTTGGGCTGAGTTTTGGCCAATCCAGTGGTAGGCCTGCAAGTATAGTATTCAATTGAAAAAATGACGTGTGCACAGTATAATATGGGTGAAATAGGTAAAGTAGAACTTGACTCACCCTGAAATTATTTATTCCCGCCGCTGCCAATTGTTGTTGGCTAGATGGCAGTGCTAGGCGGGATGCCAAACTCAGTCTGTGAGCTGAGTTTCGGCTGTTCCCGTGGTAGGCCTGTAAGTGTTAATTTGAAAAAGATGACCGGTGCTTAGTAAAAGATTTGTAAAAAAGGTTGACCTGACTCACCCTGAAATTATTTATTCCCGCCACTGCCAATTGTTGTGGCTAGATGGCGGTGCTAGGGGGGATGCCAAACTCAGTCTGTGGGCTGAGTTTCAGCTCTTCCCTGTAAGTATTCAATTCAAAATTAGATGTAGTGAAAAACATTTGTAAAAAACTGTGGACTTCTCAAAAACTCACCCTGAAATTATTCCTGCTGCTGCCAATTGTTGTTGGCCGGCAGTGCGGGCAGGATGCCAAACTCAGTCACTGGGCCAGGTTTTGGCAATTCCTGTGGTAGGCCTGTAAGTATTCTATTGAAAAAATTGATGTGTGCTCAGTAAAAAATTGTAAACAAGGTCAAGTTTATAAAAACCCACCTTGAAAATATACCGTCTGCTGCCAATTACTGTTGGCTAGATGGTGGTACTGGGTGGGATGCCAAACTCAGTCTGCAGGACAAGCAACTCGCAAAAAATATCTTTTTAGCGAATATTTTCAACAAGAGTAGTCACTTCAGTCACAACCAAAATAGTCCGGTCGTCAATTGTCATCAGTTGGGTCGTCTGAGTTGTCAGTTAATTCTTTAACTGACAACAAACTGGTCATAACTGGGTCGTAAGTGACCATTCTGGGGGTTGTTACTGAGTTGCAACTGACGACTTTGGAGGTTGTCACCAGGTTGTAAGTGATGACTATTGAGGTTGTAACCAGTTCGTAAGTGATGACTCTGCAGGTTGTCACCAGGTAATAAGTGACAACTCTGCAGGCAAGGTTGCAAATTCCAATTTTGGTTACTGTCCCAAAAACACACTAACCAGTAACCGATTGGAATTACTGCAGTAATTCTGGTCTTTTCCAGAAATATTACGGTAAATTTTGTCAAAATGAGTCTTATTTTGTGACGTCATGACGTCACAGTCCTGCAAAGTACTTAAGTAAGACTTTCTTGGTAATCTCGTGATCACAGTCATCACATTACTCTCGTAATTAGAAAATAGTCCGGAGTAACACGGAATTCCTCAGGAATTTGCAGCCTAGTCTGCAGTTCCTCATATGGTAGTAACTTACGACTCGGAGGGTCATCAGTAAGTCCTTGGACTAAGTGCCTCATCATGGGGACTGAGTCTTAACTGACAACAATGGGTAGTCAGTTGGTCATAAGTGATGACTCTGGTGGTCATCACCAGGTTGTAAGTGACGACTCTGGTGGTCGTCACCAGGTCGTAAGTGATGACTCTGGCGGTCGTCACCAGATTGTCACTGACGACATTGGCGGTCGTCACCGGGTCGTAAGTGATGACTCGGGCAGTAGTAACTAGGTTGTCAGATTCAACATTTTGACAACTTTTCTGTAGTCACTTGAGTCGTGATTTGTCACTTTCTTTGCCCGAGTTGTCACAATGTCTTCAGTTTGTGTTGTGCGAGTCACAAGAATTTTAGGAGTTGTCACTTCGCTGAAATTTTCTTGCCAAAATGTGTGAAGTCTTAACGAGTTGCCTGTCTTACAGCCGGTTAAGTTTTGGTCATTCCAGTGCAAAGACAGCAAGCATTTTATGTAAAAAATTGATGTGTGAATAGCAAAATACCGGTAGAAACAGTGAAGAAGGAACAAACACACCTTTGTAACAAATCCCTGCTGCCAATTGTTGTTGGCTAAGCAGTGATCAAGACAGGAGGACTAACTCAGTTGCTGTGAGCTGAGTTTCAGTGGTTCTTGTGATGGGATGGCAGGGTATCAATGTAATTAAAAAATGAACATCAGGGGATAGAAGTGACAGTGCACCCCCTCTAGAGAGTTACTGCTGCTGTAACAAGTGTTTTGTAGGTATGGTATGGTATAGTATTGTACCACACCATACTGCAGGTATAAAGTTGTATGTTGTGATGTGTGATTCTTGTGTTTATATTTTTTGCTGCAGTCACTTCTACTTCTAATAGTACTTATACATAACTATCAAGTGTAGAATATAATAGTTGGTGTCAGAGTTTTCTCTGAGATGTAGACTGAGACCCTGTAATGTATTGTACCTCTCAATATTATTGTCAATCTTGCAATACATAATTTTCATAGACCACGATGCATTGTGCATCATTGCAGCAAGATGACAGATAAAGATAAAATGATATCTCCCAAAAGGTCATGAAACAAGCCCTTCTCATCTCAGTGGGTTGTCAAAGTTTCACTTGAGAAGAGACATTCTCAACAAGTTGGGGCCTAAGTAAATGGATAATCTAATTTAGCCGAATTAACATAACTGCACCGTCTTGGACTGGAATTCAGAAAAACTATGACAAGCACTAAAATATATTATGATGCTGTTATCATGACATTAAGAATAATAATAGTCCTAGCCAGCGAATGATGTACTTTTGGGACAGAAATTCTCGAAATTTCTACTTAATTCCTATTTGGAGGGTGTATAAAAATTGGCAAAACATACATAAAACCAACTGATTGACATGGGCCAAGAATCTGCCTTTTTGTAATCCTAGGTACAAAAACTAAAAGGATAATTCTCAGGACTCCCTAGGAAGAGAGTCCACTGCCCCTGATCCAAAAGACAGGGACTCCCCAACACAGGAGTCCACTGCCCTACTCCCAAAGGCATGGACTCCCCAACACAGAAGTCCATAGCCCCAAACAAGGATACACCCTTGAGAAGGGTATGGCCATACCATTTTTGTGTAGGTTCTACACAAACTTTGTTTGCATCATGAGGATTGGAGTTGCAGCTCCACTGCCCTACCATCCTCACAATTGTAGTAAATATAGCTCAAAAAATTAAATCTTTGACACCTGTTGAACCTACCTATAATTTTTGCACATAATATTTTTAGCAACGACCGTCTCAGGTCAGTATCTTAAGATAACTGTGGTGCGACCTTCACGCACCAAAGCCATCAACATAAGACTACTTGAACACAAGGTACAATAAATAAACTTCATTGCAAGTGGCAATTTTTAATTTTTTGCGTGACTGATACATTTTTGCGTGATCCACTATCTCTCCAAAATCATTTTTGCAATCGAAGAATTTCTCCGGTTCTGCAATTGATGAGATCTCCAAAAAGTTTCTCCACGATCAGCCAAATGAGCTATCATTTCGAGCGATTGACTTTGGCAATAGAGAAATCCTACCATTCAAGTTAATTTTCTGACCAAGATTCTTGCAAAATAGTTGGAAGCAAGACATTCAAGAAATGGAAAGGAAAGAAAAAAATTAAAAATAAAAAATTCGTTTTTGAACAAACCTTCTCAGGGCACCCAAGACCTTTTTTGATGCCTTGTTTTATAATTCCTTGGAGAGTCAATCAAAAGGATGTTGACAAGCAAGTCAAACCTAGAAGGCCTCAAGCCACAGGAGTGTGAACGGAGCTCAGGGAGGTCCAAGCCACCCATCTCCTACATGCCCACTGCCATGGACATCCCCAAGGTGATCAACAAAATAAAGGTCTTCAACAAAATGACCTTGTCTGTCACCATCTTTGCTGAGGGAAGCCCCTGAACAGTTCCTCAACAATGTCCAGACCTCAATGGAAATAATTCCCAAAGAGGCTTTGACACAGACTATGAGGAAGCCTGCAAGGCAGATAAGAAGGCTGCGGCAAAACTGACTGTTGCCACTGCAGCCAAAGCCAAGTATAAACGGACGGATGAAAATACCCCTGTCCTCCTGTTGTGGAACAAAGCAACTGCTGCTAAAATCCACACCAGTGAGGCCATAGTGTCTGCTGGCCAAGCAATCTTCCTGCAGTACTCCACTCAACTGTCAGACACTGCCCGTCTGGACCACCATCGTCTGGGAGAAAATTAACTTCAAGCCCTGGACAGATGTGTATGGGACCGAGCATCCCACACAATGCCCATCATCTTGGAACTCCTTTCAGGAGTGTGTCCAGTTGCATCTGCAGACTGTCTTCAGGACTGATGCAGCAGAGCAGGAGCAGTTCTATATCAGCAATGGGCTGAAGAAACCAATCAGGGTACCCATCAGGGACTTTGTGCAGAGGATCCAAAGCCTTAACGTGTGTGTAGAACTCTTGCCGTGCCTGTTTTACTCTTCAAAGGCTTCAAAGTAAACACAAGTATGCGGGCTGTTTGATGATGCTGACTTGGCAAGCCACATCCTTCGGATAGTTCCTAGAAACTGACAGGACCAATATGAGCTCAGTGGAGCCTTGGTACCACAAAGTATCAGGGAACTTCTCGAAGTCCTTGAATGCATCTAGAAGGCCTACCCCACCGAGAAGGTTGGAGAAGGACCCAAGATAGTAGCCAAGTCTAGCGACTCGACTAAAAAGAAGATGGTCTCTTTTAGTGACCGGATTCCAAAGAAACATCACACAGAGAAGTACTGTTCTCTCTGCAAGAAACATGGGGGCACACCTACCACCCACAACACTCCGGATTGCCGGAGGTATGACTCCAATGGTACCCCAAAGTCAAGCTTCCAGGGGAATAAACCAAATGGAAACTCTCATGGACCAGAGAGACCTGCTTGAGGACGAAGTAGCTATGTGCAGCTATTCGCTAAAATCCACAAACTTACCAAGTCCAACAAGAAAATGAAACGTGTTATCAACAAGAATAATCATAAGCATCACAACATAAGTGACAGTCATGATTCAGACTCATTCTGAGATGATGGGTTGGGGTGGGGGGCACTCGGAATTTATGCAGTAAATCAAACTGTAATGACATGATTAACACTTATCCTAGTCCAATTAAAGCTGCCCCCCATGCCAACATAACATTTTTGGATTCAAACTACACCAGTTTGAATCCAACAGAAGACCTAGGAGTTCTTCCAGCTGCTGAACCAACACAGAGTGAAACAAGTGCCAAATTGTCGGACCACAAACTGTTGGTGACCTTATCAATAGTGTGAACCCCCCTTTGACAGGTAAAGAAGGATGGGTCACTACTGTAGTAGCCAAATCATGATATAAATCAACTGAAAATCCAGCCCATAAGACCATCAAACACTCTGTATGGTTTCATACCAGTATCACAGTCATCAAGATCCTACTAGACAGTGGATCTGATGGTGACTTCCTGTTCCATGCAAAAGGAACGAAGAAACACTTTCCCTACTTGAGTAGGCAGGTGACAAAGTCTTGGCACACGTCGAATGGGAGCTTTCTAACCAAAGGAAGGAGCAAAGTTAATTTGAAATTCTTTGAGTATTCGAACAGTGAGGGATACGTAGTGACTCCCGACATAGTAGAGTGCGTTAAGAAAAAGATGACCAAGCCAGTGTTTGACCTCATTCTTGGGTGTCAAACCATGAAAGAGCTCGGAATTGTTCTAGATTTTCAAACAAAAGAAATTACCATTGATCACGTCATGTTGATAATGAGAGACATTAATAGTCTAACCCCATCAAACTTGGATAAAGCCTGGGCTGTCAATAACAGCATGGCAAATAAACCACAAAGTACACAGGAAGTGACACAGGGCATAGTTAAAATCCTAGATGCTAATAATAAGAAGGCAGACCTCCAATCAATCATTAGCACCAATTTTTCTCACCTTAGTCTCCAAGACCAAAACATGTTGCTGGAGTTGCTCACAGAATTTGAGGAACTTTCTGACTGAACACTAGGTGATTGGAACACAGGAGCTTTGTCCCTTGAACTCAGGGAAGGCACTAAACCATATCATGGCAGGGCATACCCAGTACCCAAATCTTGCAAGGAAACAACTATCAAAGAACTGAATAGATTATGTGAATTGGGAGTGGTAGAGTTTCAGCCCGAGTCGGAATGGGGGTCACCATCATTTTTCACTGCAAAGAAACATGGAACTGTATGCTTTCTCACTGATTTTAGAGAAGTAAATAAGTGACTAGCTAGAAAGACATTTCCGTTACCCAAAATCAGTAAAGTTTTGCAAGAGCTAGAAGGATTTACCTATGCTACAACCCTAGATTTAAACATGGGTTATTATACCATTAGACTAGATCTCGATTCATCCAAAATATGTACCCTCATTTTCCCATGGGGCAAGTATTCTCACCTCCAATTGCCTATGGGCATCACAGGTTCACCAGACATCTTTCAAGCAAAAATGTCAGCACTAATGGTAGCCTTAGAGTTCGTACGAGCTTACCGTGATGATGTGTTATGCATCACAAAGGCAAACCTGGAAGACCCCCTTCACAAACTAAAAATGGTGTTTACCAGGTTACACGAGGCGGGCTTGCAAATCAAGGCCCAAAAATCATTTTTCTGTGCCATTGAAACAGTGTATCTATGTTATACCCTCACACAAACAGGGATTAAACCTCAACAGAAAAAGTTACAGTCAATTCTTGTGATCTCATAGCCAAAAATGTCAGAGACCTCCGCAAGGTCCTGGGCATGGTCAAGTATTATAGAGATCTTTGGGAAAGACACAGCAAAGTGCTTGCCCCACTCACCTCACTGGTAGGAGAGTGCAGTCACACCAAGGTCACCAGAGCCAATAAGATAAAGAAACGACCATGGTACTGGGACACGGTGCATCAAAAAGCATTTGATGACGGTAAGACTTCAATTGCCAAGGATGTAGTCTTAGCCTATCCCGATTATTGAAGGGAATTGAATGGAATTTGAGATATATACTGATGCCTTGTCTAAACAACTTGGATCAGCTATCACCCAGGGTAATATGCCCCTTGCTTTTGTCAGCAGGAATCTGTCCACAGCACAACAGAAATATAGCATGACCAAGCTTGAACTACTGGCCATTGTGGAAACACTAAAAGAGTTAAAAGGAATGTTGTGAGGACAAAAATTAAAAGTCTATACAGACCATAAAAATCTAATTCAGGACACACTCAGATTAATCTCTGACCATGTCTATCGATGGAGATTGCTCCTCAAAGAGTTTGGCCCGGAAATAGTTTACATTAAAGGCACACATAACAATGTTTCCAATGCCATCTCTCGCTTAGACATTGGACTTATGCCGAGTGAGCACGAGAACTGGATGATGTTCACAAAATGCTGGTGTCATTACACCATGCAAGAAGATAGTGAAATAGACACCTCTGTCTCTGCATACCAAGAAGAAATGAATCTGGTGTTTGCAAACCGCAGTGAATTAGACGTAATCTACCCATTTACAGTATGAGAGATTGCCCGAACACAAAAACTTGATGCCAGCTTGAAGACGCTTAAAGACCAAAACTCGACACAATTGGTCGAAAGTACAGAAATTCTATGCAAGGATGGAAAGATGGTCATTCGAAAAGAACATCAACAAAGTGCAGTTAGTTGGTACCACCACTATCTGCAGCACCCCGGACACACAAGACTCAAAGAAACCCTTATTTGCTGCAATGTTCTGGAAAGGTATGCAAAATACCGTCCATAAATATGTCAAAAACTGGCATGCATGCCAAGTCAACAAGAGGCATAAGCATAAGTATGGGAAACTCCCTACTAAATTTGTCATCACAAACCCTTGGGAAGTACTATGTGTGGACCTTATAGGCCCTATACGATCTTAGGTAAAGATGGGACAGTAATTGATTTCTCTTGTCTGACTATGATTGACCCAGCTTCCAGTTGGTTTGAAATAGTAGAACTGCCAGTAATCACTGAGGCGGTTATTCTCCCAGATACAAAAGGGCGTAAGGGCAAAAAGACCATGAGTAACCTAAGTTGGCATACTTCGATAAGTCATCAGCAATGATCAGCAGCTTAGTGAACAAGACCTGGTTTAGTAGGTATCCACATTGTCAATGCATAATTTATGACAATGGAAGCAAATTCAAACTTGACTTCAAAGCCTTATGTGACTCATATGGGATCACGAGTAAGCCCACCAGTGTCAAGAATCCTCAAGCTAATGCTTTTCTAGAACGAGTACATCAGGTGATTTCATCTATGCTCCGAACAGCTGAAATAGACGTGGCCCCTTCAGTTCCAAGCAAATATCGCTTGGGCCATTTGCTCAACATACCACACAGTACTGAAAGAATCCCCAGGTCCAGCCATTTTTGGTCAGGACATGTTGTTTGACATTCCCTTCCTTGATGACTGGAATTAAATCTGAAAATATAGGCAACACAAAACAGACCAAAACACAGCATGGGAAAATTGCTCACGTTGTGATTGGGACTACAAAGTTGGTGATCTAGTACTTCTTATTAAAGATGGCATACTCCGCAAAGGTGAATGCAGATATGAAAGTGATTCTTGGACTATCACATCAGTTCACACGAATGGCATCATCAGGATTCAACATGGAACAAAATCAGAAAGATGAAATATACAAAGAGTTACACCTTCTTTAACAATAAAACTTAAAACCGTATTAAATGTCAGTTTCAAATGACAAAAATGGCCTCTCCCTCTTCAATCAACACTTACTCGTTACACATTTTTAACAAACTCTTTAGTTTGTTATAGTTACTCTCATGAGAACCCATGTTTTCTCCTAAATCATACTTAGGTTTTTTATTCCGTTTTTACCTGATACACCATTCATGGGGGCAAGTGACATAGGCCAAGAATCTGCCTTTCTTGTAACCCTAGAGGTACAAAAAACTAAATGGATAATTCTCAGGACTCCCCAGGAGGAGAGTCCACTGCCCCTGATCCAAAAGGCATGGACTCCCCAACACAGAAGTCCACTGCCCTACTCCCAAAGATATGGACTCCCCAACACAGAAGTCCATAGCCCCAAACAAGGGAACACCCTTGAGAATCGTATGAACATACCAATTTTGTCTAGGATCCACACAAACTTCGTTTTCATCATGAGGATTGGAGTTGCAGCTCCACTGCCCTTCCGTCCTCACAATTACATGAAAAATAGCTCATAAAATCAAATCTTTGACACCTGTTGAACCTACTTATAATTTTGGTGCTTAATAGGTTTTTGCAAGGACCGGCTCAGGTCACTCATTCGTAAATAAAAATAGGACCAATCAGCTTCATTAAAATAATTAAAAAACCAACCCTACAATCACCAGCAAAACTAGACTGTGGTAACTCATGATTCATGAAACATCAGTCATAAACTACCAGTATGTCACCCAAACAGGATTTTTTTCATCAAAATGTAGTTTGATAATGAATTGTGGCTTAAGCAATGCAAAAAAACCATTAAGCCACCCGTACACTCTTGAAACCTCTTGTAACGTGCCTGTACACTTTGACATTTTGCAAGTGTACAGACAATTTACCAGTTTTTTGTTTGTTTGCAGTGCAAGTAATCATGGCAAAGATCAGTACTGTTGAACTTGACTTGATCAACTCAGTAGCAGCCAGTGACACAGACACATTTGTAAGAAATGATATGTGCCATTCACTCAACCACCCATGCAGCACTTATGGCCTTTCCAGGTGCAGCAAATTTTGGGTGGGAGATACTTTTTGACATTCCCACCATGGCTGAATGGGACAAAATTAGAGACTACAGACAATGTTAAAAAGACCTCATCACCCTGAACATAAAACATGTCTTGATTGGGAGTGCCAATTTGGTGATAAAGTACTGTTATGTTATATTTTTTGAGAGTTCGGGTGTTTTGACTGGCTAGCTAGGGCGCCTCCTAGGTAGACAGCAGTTGAAGCAGTTGCAGTTAGTGTAGAGTCAAGTTGTAGTCATATTGTGAGTTTAAAATAGTGAAAAGTAAAATGGTAAATAATGTAGCTAGTTTTGTGTAGGAATTCCATGTTCTTCCATAGAAGAGTACAATGGAGTTCTAATTGATTCTAGGAGTGTCTATTGTGTTGGTGAAGATGAAAATTGAGTTTTGTAGATGATGTTCTTAGAAAAGCAGAGAATCTTCAAGAAAACCCAAGTAGATGCCTAAATAAGAGCCATAGGCACACACAAATATGTAAGTATGTACATAAAGTACGCATAAACATGACTAAATCTAACACTCCCTCCTGATGATCCTTGTGAAAGGCATAGTAGATTATTCCCTGCACATAAGCTTGCGATGCCTATGCCGTTGTTTTGTGCTAAGGCCTTTGTAAGGGTGTCAGCAATTGGACCTTGGTGTCCATGGCAAAGATCATGATGAAGCCCTTCCTTACAGGCTCTTGAAAATCATGAAAGTGCTTAGTGCATGGACCGAGTCATTATCCTAAGAAACCATAGGGCTGTTTATTGACTATGCCAAATTTGTGCTCCCTCATTTTCTTGATAAGGTCCATGAGTGGAATGCCATCACGGAGGGCCATAGACATGGCTATGAACTCAGCTTTGGTCGTAGAGAGCGCGCCTTGTGACTGCAACTTGGAGCCCTAAACAACAGGGCATTCTGCACAGAAGACTACCCAGCCTCTCCTAAACTTTGCTAACTCCTTGTTCCAATTGCCAGCAAAATCTGCATAGCAATAGCATTGGAAGCCTTTGAAAGCATAGGGCTTGACACAAAGCTCAATGTGACGTGTGACCTTGAGGTTTTGGACAATATATACTATTGCCTTGTAATGCTCCTGTCTAGGGTTGGTGGAGTACTTGGCAATTTGATGTACTCATACATGATGTCCAGTCAGGTAGTCTGGCTGAGGTAGTTCAACTTGCCCATGGCTGAGTGATAGTTGAAGTTCCCTTGAAATTTTTGGTGAATAATGGAAGGCATGCAGCTGTAAGGCTACCTTGGCCGGAACTGGCTTGGTATACAAGCCACCAATATTGATGTCATCAATGATAGCATCTATCAATGCGGGGTAGGTAAATTTGTAGGTATTGTTGTGTGTTTTTCTGATGTTGACTCTGACGTAGTCAGCTGGAGACCTTGGTCTTGAATGTTGAGGCTTGAGTCACAAAGTCTCTTGATGATGAGTGATAATGTGTTGACATCACTACTAAAGAATAGTCCATCATCACCGTACACAATGAATATGATGTCGTCACAGTAGAAGCCAAATTCATCAATTAGTGACTGCTGAACACCGATTTCGCAGAGTTTGTCTACCATGTACTCGTTCAAACTTGTCCAGCCTGCTTCTGACCACAAAGGTTAACGAGTAGCTTGAGGACATAGTCCTGAGGTTAGCTTTGATGCTCTAGTCATCATGAGAGGTTTTGTAAATGTCTTCATCATCATCTTAATTCACAGAGTCACTCAAAACATAGTGTAATTTGCTGTCATCATATGTACTGAATTGCTATGATACTTCACACAAAATTCATCCAAGTTAAAACTTATCATGCTGGATCTTATTGTCTTTTGTTGATTCATCATGCTCTTTTGCGACTAATATGCACCTGCAGTTTGGAGCATTGTGGGTAGGTCAGGCTTGCTTATCTTATTGTAGCCAATTTAGCAAAATTTGAAATGTAGTTCAAGCTGCTTCCATCCCAACAACAATTGTAGTACCCTAACGTCTCTTTTATCATGTTTATTTTGACCAACACCCAGATGGAAGAGGTGACTGACTTAGAGTGTCATTGGAAGATCCCATGGAATGACATAGGCCAAGAATCTGGAGCTTCCAAGTGGAACTCCATAGGTCTCCTTCACATTGTTTGATACAAAGGAAGGACTCAACAGTCATAGGATATGAGTTTCTCAGAAACCATAGCCAATCAAGACTTTCCTTCCTAAGAATCCACCATACATATTGTAGGTGTTTTCTTAGGTTGAATATCCACTGGCAGCTTTCCTTCTCAGGAACCTTCCCATGGGACGGTTCCTTCAAGACAGTTGGATATGGGGCAGTCATGCAACTGCCACCTATCACTGCCAATCTCTTAATGATCATTTATGTCTCATTCGAACATGATGCATGTCTCACTTGTAAAACCTAAATGATAAGCTCACAATTTACCAACAACAACAATCTCTATTACCCTATCTACGCTAATAGGTATTTAGTATTTTTTATCTCCCAAACGGCTTAGGTCACTATCTATAGATAGCTGTTTCCGCGACCTTCTCGCGTGAAAGCCAACGAAAAGTTTTTTTCCCTCCACTCCGTCACTCGTGCTCCGTTGCGCAAGCAGACCCGTTGTCAGCTACTTCATACGAGAGTGTGCAAAACGTAACACGTCGCGTCAGCCACGAGAATTCGCGCACGTCAGCGGTACCCCTAGGAGCTTTTTTAAGGCCCTATTCATCAGTACACGCTTAGGTGACGCATTTAAGAGAATGAGCACCTCAAGGGCAGTCCCTGATGGACTTAAAAGCCAAGAGTGTGAGAGGAACCCGGGACGGACTAAGCCGCCCGTTCCATACATACCCGAAAGGGATGTAGTTCAAGATGCTTTGGCAGTAGATACTACCGCCAGCACGATGAAGCTCACCCTACCGGGTAAGGTAGAGCTGAGGGTATCTGTATGGTCAAACGGTACCCCTGAGCAATTCCTGATGCATGTCCAAGCAGCCCTGGATGCCGTGAGGCAGAAGGGCCTTGATATGGCATATGATAAAGTCTGCAAGGACCAGAAGGAGTGCATCAAGAAGGCAACAAAGGCCGAAGAAGCCTTTAAAAGTTACTCGGGATCGGATGCGAATCCTCCCGAAGAAAAGGCTTATGAAAAGGCCCTAGAAGCCGCAAAGAAAGCTGACGAGGCTGTTACGTCCGTCATCAATCAAGTGTTCAGCCTCTACTCCAACCTACTCACGGAGGAAGCAAGGCGCCCCTGGAAGAAAATCGTGAGTGAACAAATTGACTGTTCCCCATGGACGGATATCTACGGGGAAGAACATCCCGAGAAGCGTGAGCAGTCTTGGGGGTCATTCATGGAATGTGTCAGCTTCCATTTGTTGACCGTGTTCCGTAATGACGCTGCTGAGACCCAGCGCTTCTACATAAGTAACGGGTTGAAGAAGCCCAACAGGGTTCCGATTCGCCAGTTCATCAGCCGCATCCAGCAGCTGAATGGCTACTTGGACTTATTGCCCTGTCTTTACTACTCCAACCGTGCCACCAAGCTCACCGCTGTGGTGAAGCCGTTCGATGACCCGGACCTAGCTAGTCACATATTACGCATGGTCCCAAGGAATTGGCAAGACCAATACGAACTCAGTGGGGCATCGGTACCCCAGAGCGTTCGGAAGCTTCTAGAAGCACTCGAACGTATCGAAAAGGCTTATCCAACCGACAAGGATCGGGATGGGCCTAAGAGCTCTGCGAAGTCTGGTGACTCCTCCAAGCAGAAGATGGTTACGTTTAAGGATCGTATCCCACGTAAGCGTACCACAAATGCGAAGCACTGTATCTTGTGCAAGAAACATGGGGGCGCACACGACCCATAATACGCAAGACTGCCGCAAGTATGCGAAGGATGGTTCCTTCAAAAGGATTTCACAGGAAGAAAGCCCCGTGGACCTTCGCATTCTATTGAGGCTTCTCCTCGCACCAATAGTGCCTATGCGCAATTGTCTGCGAAGATCGAAAAACTTGAGAAATCTAACAAGAAACTCAAGCGTTCGCAGAAGAACGCATAGCGCCGCCACGAAAGTGACAGCGATGACTCCGACTCGTCCTGAAAGGATGGGTGCGGTAGTACAGGGGAATTAACTAAATGTTGTAAGAAACTAAAAAGTAATAAACAACCAAGTGATACTTACCCCAGTCCGAGTAAAACTACCGTTAACTCAAATTCAAATATTAATTCGAATAAAGAGTTTATAAAAGATTTAAAAAATCTTTGTAAGATACCGGAACATTCAATTTTAAATAATCGAATTGTTTACAATACTACGACGAAGCAAGATCAAAAAAGTCTTGCAGCAAAAGTTGAAAACAGCACACAGAGTGAGATAACAGCCGAATTGTTGGACTCCGAACTGTCGGGTGCCTTTCTCAATAGTGTGAACACTTCTTTCAAAAGTCAAACAGAAGGAAGAGTCACAGCTGTAGTGGCCAAAGCATGGCACACCTTAGCAACTGAAAATCAACTTCCACAGAGACACGAACACTCGAGGAAGAGTTGCACTAGTAACAAAGTCCTTAAAGTTCTACTTGACAGTGGATCTGATGGTGACTTGATGTTCCATGAAAAGGGAGCATCCATGCATTTCCCCTACTTGGCTAGGCAGGTGCCAAACTCTTGGCATACGTTGAATGGGGACTTCCTAACCAAAGGAAGGAGTGAAGTTAATCTTCGAATTTTTGATTATTCCAACAGCAAGGAGTATCTGGTGAAGCCAGACGTTGTAGAATATGATAAGAAGAAGATGGCCAAGCCAATGTATGACCTCATTCTTGGTTGTAATACCATGAAAGAGTTAGGAATTGTTCTAGATTTTCGAACAAAAGAAATAACAATTGATGACGTCATTTTGCCAATGAGGGACATCAATAGTCTGACTAAGTCAACAATGGACAAAGCCTGGGCTGTTAACAACAGCATGGCTCATGAACCCAGCAGTACGCAAGATGCGACTCAGCGAGTGGTACATATCCTAGACGCTAAATATGAAAAAGCAGACCTCCAATCAGTTGTTAGCACCAACTGTACTCACCTTAGTCTCCAAGACCAAAACAAGTTACTAGAGTTACTCACAGAATTTGAGGAACTTTTTGATGGAACACTAGGTGATTGGAAAACAGACCCTGTCTCCCTGCAATTAAAGGAAGGCGTAACGCCATATCATGGTCGACCATTCCCAGTGCCAAGAATGCACAAAGAGACCATAATCAAAGAATTAAATAGGCTCTGTGAACTGGGGGTATTGGAGTTTCAGCCTGCATCAGAATGGGCGTCACCCACATTTATAATACCAAAAAAGATAACACTGTACGCTTTATCTCAGATTTTAGGGAGGTAAATAAACGACTAGTTAGGAAACCGTTTCCATTACCTAAAATCAGTACAGTGTTGCAAGAGTTAGAAGGATTTACCTTTGCTACAGCCCTTGATTTAAACATGGGTTACTACACCATAAGATTGGATCCTGATGCATCCAAGATCTGCACCATCATCTTCCCTTGGGGAAAGTATTCTTATCTTAGATTACCGATGGGTATAGCAGGTTCTCCAGACATTTTTCAGGCAAAGATGTCAGAGCTAATGGTAGCCTTAGAGTTCGTAAGGACTTATCTGGATGATTTGCTTTGCATCACCAGGGCAAGTTTGGACGACCACCTAGATCATTTAAGGAGGGTTCTTACCAGACTGCGAGATGCGGGCTTGAGAGTCAATGCCCCAAAATCGAAGTTTTGTGCTATAGAAACAGAATACCTAGGGTATATCTTAACAAGGACTGGCATCAAGCCACAACCAAACAAAGTACAAGCGATACTGCAATTACGCCACCAAAACAAGTCAAAGACCTCCGTAGGTTCCTGGGCATGGTCCAGTACTATAGAGATCTTTGGGCAAGACGTAGTGAAATGCTTGCCCCACTCACCTCACTTGTAGGGGAGTGTGGTCATACCAAAGTCACCAAAGCCAAGAAGACTAAAAAGCGACCTTGGTATTGGGATGAGGTACATCAAATAGCATTTGATAACGTAAAAGCTGCTATCGCTAAAGATGTAGTTTTAGCCTACCCTGATTTTTCAAAGCCATTTGAAATATTTACTGATGCCTCGTCTAAACAACTTGGTTCAGTGATAACTCAAGGTAATAGGCCTCTTGCGTTCTTCAGTAGGAAGTTGTCTGAGACGCAACAAAGATACAGTGTGACCAAAATTGAACTACTGGCCATAGTGGAGACACTGAAAGAGTTCAAAGGTATACTGTGGGGACAACAAATAAAGGTCTTTACAGATCATAAAAACCTAATCCAAGATGCCCTTGGATTAACCTCAGACCGAGTATACCGATGGAGGTTACTCCTAGAGGAGTATGGTCCCGAAATCGTGCACATAAAAGGCATCCATAACACTGTTGCTGACGCCATCTCCAGGTTAGACTCCGGTCCGATCAAGGATGACAACGCCAATTTGATGACGTTCACGAAATGCTGGTGTCATTACACTGAGCATGCTTCAAGTGCTAATAGCACTTCTACTCACCAAGATAGTATCAATCTGGTGTTTGCAAATCGCAGCGACGAAGATGCAATTTACCCATTAACAGTGAAGGAAATTGCACAAGCCCAGGCGACAGATGCAACTTTAGAACGGCTTAGTAGACATGACAAGTATACCACTCAATTAGTAGAGGATACACATTTGTTGTGTAAGGATGGCAAGATGGTCATTCCCACATCCCTTCAAAGTCGAGCAGTTAGCTGGTACCACCACTACTTGCAGCATCCTGGGCACACACGTCTTGAAGAGACGTTACATGCAGCGATGTATTGGAAAGGTATGCGAGTACCATCCGATCACATGTCAAAACTGTCGTATATGTCAAGTCAACAAACGACGCAAGCATAAGTATGGGAAACTCCCTACTAAGCTAGTCATCACAAACCCTTGGGAGGCATTATGTGTGGACCTTATTGGACCATATACCCTCAAAGGTAAAGATGGGACAGAAATTGACTTTATGTGTCTTACTATGATCGATCCAGCTTCCAGTTGGTTTGAAGTAGTAGAACTGCCGGTAACCACAGATGCGGTTACTCCCATGGATAACAAGGGGCAACAGGGCAATAAGACTCATAATACACCTAAATTACCATACTTTGACAAGTCATCTGCAATGATCAGTAATTTAGTTAACAAGACCTGGTTTAGCCGTTATCCACGTTGTCAATACATTATCTACGACAATGGAAGCGAATTTAAACTTCACTTGAAGCCCTTTGTGAATCATATGGGATCAAGCGTAAGCCAACCAGTGTCAAGAACCCACAAGCGAATGCAATACTGGAGCGGGTGCATCAAGTAATCACTTCAATGCTCCGCACTACTGCACTAGACATGGCCGACACAGTAGTAGCCAGTGACATAGATGCGTTCCTAACAAACGCAGCATGGGCCATTCGCTCAACTTACCATACAGTACTTAAAGCCTCCCCAGGTGCAGCTATCTTTGGTCGGGACATGTTGTTTGACGTGCCCTTCCTTGCTGACTGGAACAGAATAGGAGAACATAGGCAGCGCCAGACTGACCTCAACACGATGCGGGAAAATCGCTCACGCCGTGATTGGGATTATAAAGTTGGTGATCAAGTACTTCTTAGAAAAGATGGTATCCTCCGCAAATCAGAGAGTCGGTATGAAAGTGATCCTTGGACTATCACAACTATTCATACGAATGGGACTATCAGGGTTCAACGCGGTACTAAATCTGAAAGATTTAACATCAGAAGAGTCACACCTTTTTTTAACCAACAGCCTTAACTTAAGCATGGTATTTTTTATGTGGCACCTCCCTCTTCCGTACAACACTTACGCTTTAGCTAGTCACCATACAGGGGTTATAGGTTAATTTTTTTCCCTTCATGGGTTTTTTCGTCTTTTTCCACCTGATACTCCATTCGTGGGGCGAGTGACATAGGCCAAGAATCTGGAGCTTCCAAGTGGAACTCCATAGGTCTCCTTCACATTGTTTGATACAAAGGAAGGACTCAACAGTCATAGGATATGAGTTTCTCAGAAACCATAGCCAATCAAGACTTTCCTTCCTAAGAATCCACCATACATATTGTAGGTGTTTTCTTAGGTTGAATATCCACTGGCAGCTTTCCTTCTCAGGAACCTTCCCATGGGACGGTTCCTTCAAGACAGTTGGATATGGGGCAGTCATGCAACTGCCACCTATCACTGCCAATCTCTTAATGATCATTTATGTCTCATTCAAACATGATGCATGTCTCACTTGTAAAACCTAAATGATAAGCTCACAATTTACCAACAACAACAATCTCTATTACCCTATCTACGCTAATAGGTATTTAGTATTTTTTATCTCCCAAACGGCTTAGGTCATGGAAATGCTTCAACTGCTATGGTGACTTTCATTTCAGATTGCCATTTTGCAAATTACATTTTTATGGAGCTTTATGTAATGGCCCTGTCCTGAAGAGTGATTTAATGTGCAAGATCAGTGGGGTAATGATGCCATGAGTAATGGTGTAGCCTGGTTCACGTCAAATTTGTTATGTGTGCTTGTTTCATTTCTTGCTGTCTTTTTGTCCACCACCTACCCAAACATTCTTCCAATAGTTTGTGTGCAGTGGTTTGCCAGGAAGCGATTACCCTCTGTTCTGGCACAGCATTTAACTTTCACATCTCAACTCTCCACAAACCTTAGAGTGTTGTTGACAAAGAAGAGACTTGGTGCAGTGGGGAGACTTGACACTTGATGGATGAAGTTTTATCATGCCATGAACGCGTACTGACCTGTTCCCACTTTCCAATCTTCCCCTCTCTTCTCAACCCTTCCATGACCCCTTCAGGGTCTCTGGTGAAAAGTAAAATTTGACGCCCCAAATTCTGAAAAAAAAACATGCAGGCACCCACTTCTGAAAAAAACATGCCAAATCTCCCTCTTTTCTTCCATCTTCTCACCCCAGGGTGGTCTTTGAAAAAAATAATCTGAACCACCCTAAAGTCAATCTCTGAGTTCATTTTGCCACACTAGGTCTCTAATATCAAGGTTTTCATAATATTGAACGTCGACGGACCAAAGTGAAAAGGGTGACTCAGTGATCCATGCGAAAGAGATTTATTAAGATTTTTCAAAGTTACGTTATAATCCTGTTAACTTGATCTTCCATACGGAAATCGACTCGCCATGGTATACATTTACGTCCATTGACTTCAGACAAGGAGACGGGATAGAGATTGACACACTTCCAGAGCTCAGTGTGCTCCTGCCATCATCTTCATTAGAATCAATATTGTCTTGGTCATTCGACGCAGCCTTCTGCATCATTCAAATAACTAACTGCATTGCAGGTCTCAGTTTCTACTCACCGCTAATGCCGGAACATACGGACAAGACAAGCAATCCAGTGGAGCTGGCATCAAAGCATGAAATTGACTAAAGTCTACCTCCAATGCAGGGGAGTCTACATGATAGCCCGAATCCAAGTCAGTTGACGATACGGATGCATGTTCTGTAGAATCATCAACCTTGGCCTTTGAATTGTCAAAGCCGAGCCATCTCGGCCATCTTCTTGTTTCGGGAGAAGAGGATTCACTCGCTGCTGCGACTATTGATCGCGCCGGAAATACACAGGGGGCAAACGTGTGGTGGAACGCAATATCCTCGATCCTATACGAATGACGCGCTTGCAATGCCATCCCTGTGATTTCACTTAATCAATGTAACAGTAGAATCGAAATGACATTGATTGACAAAACAATTCTGGCAACAACTACACACAATAATGCGTACTTACCATGTGCCTTCGAGGCATATGATGATTTCAGCTTGTCGGTCGTAGAGGAAAGACAGGATTTCTTCTTGTGACGGGGCATCGAGTTTACTATTTTGCGATCCTTCTTCGGTTGAACACAACAGACTAGCTGACTGCGCTTCTTTTCTTTCGGGACCATGAGCCAAGCCTTTTTTATCATACCAAACAGGTCGAGGAGGCATAATAGGACTGGCTTCATCGATGCGGTGAACGACCACGTGTGGCAATCCCATAAGTATACTCTGTTCATATGCCGAATCAGCCCCAAAAGTTTTCTTGTCAAAACCAGAAGAGATCAGGCGAAGAGACAGATCTCCACCATTTCCAGACTTGTTAGCAGCATCTTTGCACCCATTAAGAATAGCAACAGGATGCGATATGAAATGGGCTGTTTCCAATACCATAACTCGATCGTTCTCACTTTCATCTGTTTCTGTTTCTTCAATTGGACAACGTTCGTGTCTTACACAAAAGACACGAATCTTGGCCCCAATAATATGCCGCTTTCTCAATTCAGCCACACGGAACATCCAGTACCAATGGCCTCTCACCCTTCGAATGACGGAAATGTCGCTGAATACGATGGTACGGCCTCGTTTTTGACCGCGAGACATGCGTTGGAAAAGTAGTCCAATGGCGAGAGATGAGAATGCCACTACAGATGGCGTTATTGGTGAAAAGTGCAATGTTTGATGATGAGATTGAGAAAACGAAAGGATCTGTCATGGTTCCAGCAGTTAGGTACTTCAATACACTGACTATACTTACATGCCGAAAAGACTTGAAGCAAGACTAAAAGGAAGGGAGTCCAGCAGTTGCCAAAGTAATAGTCTGACACACCGTATCCAATTGTGGCCATGGTAGATAGACTGAAGTACATAGCTATGGTTTTGATGAACACACGACGACGGTCCAATCGAGTATTTATGCAAAGAATATAAAAACGATGATTGGTTCATACAAAACCGTGCATTACAACAACAGACGCAACCGAATAACAACCATAAGCACTCACCCTCCATAAAAGTATTGATATCCATCCCACAAAACGATTCAACCTCCTCATCTGTTGCAACGAAAGACATTCCTGGGGGAACACCCCCACTACTCCCCCCGTCGCTCTCTGCGGAAACATTGTGGTAATGAACACCCAATTTATTCACGGAGTAATACAATCCTGCAAAGACCACAATAGTACAAAAGTAGGCTAGGAACACGAACAAGAGTAGAATGCACGTGGGTGTGTAGGAGATGGTGTGGAACCAATCGTCCCAGCAGGATCGGATGGTGGGGTCAAAGGATGGGGAGGGGGCGCAACACGAGGCGGGGAAGGTGCATAGACGATTGCGGAGTCGGTTCGGAGAAGTGTTTCGACGTAAGGAAGTTATTGTGGGTGGTGAGGGGTCATTTGCGTCGGCGGGAGTCTTCCAGAGAGTGAACATTAAGATAAGGTTGGAGGGATAATCATTGAAAGCTTACTATAAGCAATGGTATGTTTTATGATCAGTTGAGCATATTGCAAGTCAATGGAAACAAGTCAAGGCAACACCGTCAAGAGTAATTGGGATAGAAATCTCTAAACAAAGCTAGGTAAGAATAAAGTTGGATTCCAAGTGCATCCTTTAAAAGCAAGAACAAATGAACCATGATTCATGTGATACGAGATAGTCCAACGAAAAAAAACACCAATTCATTACGAATCCATAAATTACGTAGGCACATAATTGACTGATACGCTTCCTCTATAAAATCTCTTTCACTCAATTCACTCCACACCAGGAATGAGAATTTCGAAGTGCTTCTCAATCGAAACAAAAAAATAGTCTCGCGTGGCACTTGGCACCGCTCCAAAAATGAAACGATTACAGAAAATCAAGCATACATTACAGGAAGAAGATCCAGGATGAAACGCCACGAAAAACACCTGGAAATTTCCCTGAAAGCACTCACGAAAGAATCACCAGGCGCCCTTGCCGCTCGTCTGTGTCTCATGCCCCTCTCGGTATTCGCCACACTCCATCTTCCACGAGATTGGGCGAATCGCCCATCTCTATCGAGAATTCGTGGGTGCCTCTGATGTTGCTGCTGTGGTGGCTGATGACTCGGCGGCTGTGGCTCCCTGGGCTGACCCCGTTCTTGGCTCAGGTCAGTCCGTGTCACTGTTGCCGCATCCTCCTCCTCCAAAGACGACGGCAAGAGAGGTAACGCCAATTCGCCCACGCCGGAATCAACGCCGTTGGCCATTTCAATGGAGCTCCCTGTCAACGGAGAAATGGTAGGATAATCAGGGGGTGTGTTTGCTCCAGAGAGATTGGTCGTGACAATGCAAGACACGATAATGCATGATCCAGAGATGATCAAGTGCGATCAAAACTGATAGAAGACGCAACTATTGCAATAAGAAAAGGATGGCGATAGATTTTTTGTCGCCAGGTAGACAGAATGCGATTCGTAGAAGCAGGGGAAGTTCGAGTTTAAAAAAGTGGCATGTCCACACCATGGTACAGGTTAGAGATCACTTTGACGCATTAAATGTCAGATATCTTTGGCCGCTGGTGCGGCCTCAATATACACCCGATGAGTCCCGGCCAACATTGCACAATCCTTTGGGACTATCTCAAGGGCTTAAGTCCAGCTCGACAAGTCCTCAGAATGGAATGAAGGCAGCTGCAATTGCAATGCAGTTCAACCCAAAAATGGGCATAATGTGTCAAAGTCCAGCATGTAGAACTTAGTATGGTTTCTACGGGATGTCCGTGTCAGATAGCGAACATCGTGAAAATTGTGGGATCATGCTAGTTTATGCGCATCCGTGCGCAATATTTTTTTATTGTCACCTAACGTAAGCCACGGACAGACTATCGGACACTTCACATCAGAGATTTTTTCTCGAAATATGTACAACTTTACGTAGGAATAATACGCCACGTCCATAATGCGTCAAAGTCCACGTAATGCGTCAAAGTGATTTCTAACCTGTACCATATTGTACTTACACACAGACTTCACATACCGCAAAAATCGGTGTATAAGAACTACGGTATAACCTGGATTATAAGTGCCGCCGGTGTATTAGTGCACACGGAGCTCATTCCATGTATGGTACATTTTCTGTTTTTATGTGTTCCACCCTAGCTAAGTTCATAGAAAACTCATAAAACGTTTCTCCGTCTCATGAGCAACACGCACATATGTGAAGCTCCCAGTAACTCCGGCTGGTTGCTGAGTTACGTCCGAAACCCGAAAAACTCACATGCTTCACCATTACAACAAAAAACACAGCACATCTCCGCCCAATGAATTGCATCGCTCTTGTTGGTTCGTCACATCTGGCGGGAAACCGTACCGTACCGTACAATAAAGTAAAATTATAAGGTGTTACGGATACCCACCATGTTGAAAACACTAACTTGCGCCAGATTATAAGTACCGCCTAAATTTATCTTTTGTACAAAAGCGTGCACTTATAATCCGAGTTATGTGGTAGTACATTTTACATGTAACCTCCTTTTTTTAATCCTCCCTGTTTACTTCAAATAGGACGTATGGACTGTTTGGCTCCAAAAGTGGGTGCGCAAAAAGCATGTTGGTGGCATGTAGGTGGTGTGGGCATGATGTGTGGTGAGCTTGAGGGGGAAATGACATAACTTGTGAACCAAAAGGAGTTACAGGGAGCTATGGATATGGGCATGTTGAGGCTGATGAGCGCTACAGATTGGTCACGATTTAGATTCTAAAGATCATGTTTACAGCTTAAAAATGACTAATATTGTGCCAGTTGAAGAGGGTGGTTCTTGTAATGTGACCTAAGCCAGAAAGTACTTAAAAAATCTTGATGTACACTTTGCTGACTTTGTTTTTATGAGCTTAATACTACTGTACAAGTTATGCATGAGATACTAGCTATCTCATGTCTAAACAAAACACAAATGGTCATGGGAGAGATTGGCAGTGAGCTGTGGCAGTTCCATGACTGACCCATAGTCAACTGCCCAGGGGAACTGTCCCATGTGAAGGTTCCTGAGAAGGAAAACCTCCATTGGGTATTCAACTTAAGAAAACACGTGCAATGTGTATGGTGGAGTTTTAAGAAGGAAAATCCTTTTTGGAAATTGTTTCTGAGAAACAAATATCTTATGACTTTTTGTCCTTTCTCTGTGTTACACAATGTGAAGGAGACTTATGGAGTTCCACTTGGAAGCTCCAGATTCTTGGCCTATGTCACTCACCCCGACGAATGGAGGATCAGGTGAGGTGTGTGAAAAAACTTTCTGTACAAAGGAAAAATGGGTAGGTCTTTTTGGAGAGGAAGACACTTGTTTTGTGTACCGAGTTATACTGGTGATACAAGACTTTCCCTGCTGAGTAGAGACTATGAAGCATAATTTCAAGCGTAAGTGTTGGTGGAGAGAGGAGTAAGAGTGATTCACTAACATTTTATTTTATTTTATGTGTCTGTAGTGTCAAAGTATGGTGTTACTCTCCTAATGTTTTATCTTTCTGATTTTGTTCCGCGGTGAACCCTGATTGTACCATTCCTATGGACTGTCGATATAGTCCAAGGATCTTTATGGTATTTGCTTTCTGATTTGCGGAGGATACCTTCTTTGCAAAGAAGTACTCTATCACCAATTTTAAAAATCCAATCGACGTGAGACTTGTTTTCACGTTCGGTGTTGCGATCGGTTTGGTGTTGCCTATGATCTCCTATTTTGTTCCAGTCAGCTAGGAAGGGAATGCCAAACAGCATGTCCCTGCCAAATATTGCTGCTCCTGGAGAGGCTTTGAGTACTGTGTGGTATGTGGAGCGAACAACCCATGCAGCATCTGTGAGGAAGTCTGCTATGTCACTAGGAGCCACTGCATTTGCCATGTCTAATTCAGCGGTATGGAGGATTGTCGTGATTACTTGATGCATCCGTTCTAGTATTGCGTTTGCTTGGGGGTTCTTGATGCTGGTTGGCTTAAGCTTGATACCGTATGAATCAAATAAGGTTTTGAAATTGAGCTTGAACTCGCTTGCATTGTCATAAGTAATTACTTGACAACGTGGGTAAAGGCTAAACCAGACCTTGTTTACTAAAGAGCCCACTTGTGCTGATGATTTATCAAAGTAAGCTTCTTTAGGTTTATTATGTGTGTTAGTACCCTTGCGGCCCTTTTTACCTGTGGGAGTAACAGAAGTAAATTCAGTTACCGGTAGTTCCACAATCTTGAACCAATTGGTAGCTGATCTATCATTGTGACACAAATAAAGTCAATTTCAGTGCCGTCTTTCTCCTTGAGAGTGTATGGTCCTATTAGGTCCACACATAGTACCTCCCAGGGGTTTGATACAACCAATTTTGTAGGTAATTTACCGTACTTACATTGGCGTTGTTTGTTGACTTGGCATTTATGACAATTTTTGACAAAGGTGCGGACGGAACATTGCAAACCTTTCCAATACATGGCAGCGCAAAGAGTCTCTTCGAGACGGGTCGTCCCTGGATGCTGCAGGTAGTGATGGTACCACTGTACTGCTCGCTGCTGGAGTTCTTGTGGGATGACAAGTTTGCCATATTTGCACAGAACTTGAACATTTTCCACCAGCTGAGGTTTGTATGCCTCCAGCAGACTAAGTTTGTCCAGTGTTTTATCCGTTTGTTGAGCTGCGGCAATCTCCCTAACTGTCAGGGAATAGATCGCATTCTCTTCACTGCAATTAGCAAACACAAAGTTCATAAGGTCTGAGTGTTTGACTGGGGATGTTTCCTCTTCTGATTGCATAGTGTAATAGCACCAGCATTTGGTGAAGGTCATCCAGTTTTCCTTAGCGTCCGTGATTGGACCAAAGTCAAGACGTGAAATCGCATCCGCAACTGTGTTGTGGATTCCTTTGATGTAAACAATTTCTGGACCAGATTCTTCTAGCAATAAACGCCAATGGTGAACCCTTAAACTGAGCACGTCTTGCATGGGGTTTTTGTGGTTTGTGTAGACTACAATTGATTGGCCCCACAGCATTCCTTTGAATTCTTTGAGTGTTTCAACTATGGCTAGAAGTTCGATTTCGGTTACGCTGTATTTTTGCTGACAGACAGCGCGTTTTCTGCTGAAAAATGCAATTGGCGGGTTGTTCTGAGTAATGACGGCTCCCAGTTGTCTCTTGGATCCGTCAGTGTAAATCTCAAACTCTTGTGAATAATCAGGGTAGGTCAAGGACACATCTTTGGTGATAGTGGCCTTTACGTCATCAAATGCTCTTTGATGTTCCTCAGTCCATTTCCAGGGTTTCTTTTTAACTTTGAGAAGTTTGGATTGTTTGGTATGACCACACTAGCCTACTATGCTTGTGAGTGGGGCACGCATTTTGCTGCATCGTGCCCAAAGATCTCTATAGTATTGGACAATGCCAAGGAATCTACGGAGGTTTGCTCAAGTATGAGCAATAGAGGCTTAACCCCTTCGGGGTAGCACTTCTCAAGCAAGTGGTACTGGTCCTGCCACTTCAACGGGCACATGCGCAAGATATGGCATGCAAGCTCCGCGTCCGTGAAGGAGTAGACCTGTTGGGTCATCGTACTTGCGCTCCGGCTGTAATATAAGCACGGGAGGTCTTCCACGTAGTTGTTCAGCTGCATCATGCGCTGCACAAACTGACGTACCCGAACCTTGTTGGGCTTCTCCAGGCAATTCGAGATATAGAATCTCAAATTCTTGCCCGCGTCATGTGCGAAACACGATTCGAGGTGGAGTAACTGGCACCTCCTGAATGACTAGGACATCTTGTCCAGTGACTTCTTCCTTTTGACTCCAAAGATGTCATGAAAGGGAGTTGACTCTGTCTGCCCCTTGACAATTAAGTCCCAGAGCTGATGTGCCTCCTCAGTGAGGAGGTTGGCGTAGAGTTGAAAAACTTCGAGGGCCGAGTCGGTCATTTTTGTCCTTTAGGCAAGTATGTCGGCCTTTAGGGAGAGTGACTCTGCGGTCTTTCTCTCTTTATCAGTCTTGCTGAGGGTGTCGTTGGCAAGTTTGCGTAGAACAGCCTTCCATGCACCTTTTTTGAGTCATATGCCTTTTCGGCATTATCGCAGGCGGGAATTAGCCCCATTTTCTTGGTGATACTGTACACTTTGTTCACATGCAGTACAAACTGCTCATTGGTACCGTGACCAGACCAAACCATGACGCGGGTTTCTGACCCGTTCGCGAGGGTGCACTTAAGGGACTCGGGCTTGAGGTCCAAAGCTTCTTGAATTGGTTCCCGGTCCGGCACATAACAGAATTGGGCTTTCTTGCCACACCTTCCGCGCTCGCATTCTTGGTTCTTAAGCCCAATGGGTGCGACCTTCTCATAAGACATTCTTGAGAGGGCTGCTCCGAGGCTTGTTCCAAGTAAAAGGGTCTTGTAGGAGATTTGTGGGAGTTTGCACTCAAAGGAGACGTGCTTGGCACGAATCTTGTTGGCGGCGGGATCACGTAGTGCAGACATGGTGCTACTACATACGGGCGCACAAAAGACGATGACTCAACGGGTGAACACGTGTATGCTGAATGCTGGACTGGCAGAGGACAGATGCCACGGTGTTGGGCGGATGTGAGTCGGCTAGACAATGACGGACGGTCGAAGGACAATACGGCGATGAACAGACGGTCCAGAAAAATTTTCTCAAGTAGGTTATCAATTGATAGTGGCCTAAGCCAGAAAGTACTTAAAAAATCTTGATGTACACTTTGCTGACTTTGTTTTTTATGAGCTTAATACTACTGTACAAGTTATGCATGAGATACTAGCTATCTCATGTCTAAACAAAACACAAATGGTCATGGGAGAGATTGGCAGTGAGCTGTGGCAGTTCCATAACTGACCCTTATTCAACTGCCCAGATGAACTGTCCCATGTGAAGGTTCCTGAGAAGGAAAACCTCCATTGGGTATTCAACTTAAGAAAACACATACAATGTGTATGGTGGAGTTTTAAGAAGGAAAATCCTTTTGGGACATTGTTTCTGAGAAACAAATATCTTATGCCTTTTTGTCCTTCCTCTGTGTTACACAATGTGAAGGAGACTTATGGAGTTCCACATGGAAGCTCCAGATTTTTCTTGGCCTATGTCATAATGTGATAGTTCTTATAAAGCAATTTTTACAGTAGTTGCAAATGGGCGTGCGGGCCCATGTTTTAAATGTAAAATATTATGACTACCCATGTTCATCATTGATGTACAGGTAAGTCTCCTTCAGATTATTGGGGAAGTACCTGTTATGGTGAAAAGTGAAAAAACTGTCTCACTAAAGAAGAAGGAGAAGGAGAAGGAGAAGGAGAAAAGGGCTCAGTTTCCAATACAACTAAGATTTTGAAAAAATCTTGATAATTATTACAAGCAGCCGATGCAAGATTTTTTAGCAGCAGTGGGAGCCTGCAAACTGGAAGGGTCTTGCTTTGTTAAGTAACGTAACAGTGGAAATGAAACATAGTCCTTGCAAATGGATCAATGCCTGTGCAAGCTCAATTCGCTTGACCCAGCTTATGTCACATGATCCGATAGTCTGCCTTTGTTCCTGCTTAGTGACTGCACTCACACAGCATGCACCAGAGTGCAACCACTCATAAAGAGAGGTACAACATGTTGTAGGGTTACAACATACCATTAGAAGCCATTTATGGAGCTTTGTGAATTGGGAATCTGCAAGAACTTTTGTTTATTACATCAAAATGCAGTACTATTGAAAGCAAGGACATATCTTCCATAAAATTTGATATTATAAAAAAGAATTATATGTGGTCAACTTGTACGGTTTGCATTTTTGACTATGTTCAATCAAAAGTTCATTTTTATTCTACTGTTATTCTGTACAATCATATTTAATAATGCATTAGACTGTACAATAGTTTTACCCTCAAAAGCCCATGAGGCTATAGCCAGAACAAATATGTCTACAATTAAATCTGCTGAGTTGGATAGTGTGTATGATCTTTCTATGTATGTCTGTTTTGCGAATTGAACAATGTCCAAGTGAAAGATATGATCTGTGTACATTGATTTCTTTGTTGCCTAGAGATGGTTCATTCATGAGGTGGCATTTTTGTACGATCTCAATTTCTGTGTGGCTTGTTTGTATCCTTTGTTGTGTGATGTGTGATGGCCCTATAGGTGTATGGTGTGATTCTTTGTGTGGTGTTGATATGGATGTATCACTATTCTATTGGAGTGGCATTGATCTTTTATGAATCCTTCTTGGTTTGGCCTTGCTTTTTGTATGTCATGGCTGGATTTGTGTTCTGTGTGGCAAAGATGTTTACCTAAATCTTTTTTATAGTTAATTTGAAATAATACACAATTATAATTAATTTGTACTTTACTGTAGACCAGAGAAAGTATGTATTCTGCAAGCAGAATAACCATGCGGCGCCTTGGTCCTAGGCTGCATGCGGCTGTCTGCTAGATTGCTATAGTGGGTGAGAGATAACTATAGGTAGTAGGTAGTGGGACATAGTGTATAGGGATGTAACAAAGTCCCTAAAGTAACGGGCTTATGGACTAATACTAGACAAGTATGCGTCCCCTCGCGTACTTGTGACGCTTGGCTGAAGCTCGTCGCGGCGGGAAAACTTTTTCGGAGGGAGTTAGCCTGGAGGAAGCTAGCGTTTCGATTGGTTGGGTCGGTCGAGCAATCGAAGGAGAGGATTTGTGAGGACATGAGTGTCCACGCAAAGATGTGCATTGTAAGATGGCGGTGTGTGTGGTGCTCCCGCTCATTTTGTCGTCTTACAGGCAAGTGAGAAGACAGTCTGTACTGAGTAGGATAACGTTGTACGTAAGGGTATGGAGATCCTACGTGCTACGTCTGTCTAGTGTAGTCCTTAGCTGGCTACAGATAGGGCGATACGACGCGTGTGCAACTAGGCAGCTGTCTTGGCAGCTGGCCCGAGTCTATCAAGGATATTCTGCAAGCAGAATAACCACGTGGCGCCTTGGTCCTAGGCTGCATGCGGCTGTCTGCTAGATTGCTATAGTGGGTGAGAGATAACTATAGGTAGTAGGTAGTGGGACATAGTGTATAGGGATGTAACAAAGTCCCTAAAGTAACGGGCTTATGGACTAATACTAGACAAGTATGCATCCCCTCGCGTACTTGTGGCGGCTTGGCTGAAGCTCGTCGCGACTACCCATGCGCTCCTGGAGTGGAGGCGCGGTGGAGTGTGGCATGTTGGGGAAGAGTCCGTTGTCGTAGTCGTAGAGACATGGCGTGCGTGCCACCGAGGTGACACAAAGTGCGAAGAGGTGAAGGCATCTAGCAGGCGGCCATATGTAGGCAGGAGCGGGAAAAAGAGAAAGAAAAAGAAAAAATCTTTCCATGAGGTATGGGACTGGAATGCATCTGGTGCGTACCGGGTGGAGTAGAAGTATCGTGGAGGATGAAGCCACGCGCGCGTGGGGAGGGCAAAAATATCAGAGGCGATGTCCGCGGAAGAGATGTCTGCTGGTTCAGGCGGCAGCCTGAGCACGAACGCAAGTAGATGGGGATTGGGTGATCCGGGATGGGAATGACCGGGGTGCACCTGAAGGTGCTCGGGGCGGCCGGTGTGGCGCTGGCGTTCCACGAGTTGGCAGCGGCGGCGATCGGCAGCGCGCGCGTGGAGCAGCGGATGGCAGGCGTGGACCGTGCGGGGCGGTTGGGGGCGGGACCGCCCGGCGCCGTGTTCCTGGAGCACGCGTCCTCCGAGGGGAGGCAGTCGACTGGTCGGCGCGTGGGTTGCCCGGACGAGGCCGACCGCGTGCTGGCGGCGCTTCGGGTTGCTCCACATGCGGGTGAAGTGCGTCATCCCGAGGAGCTGGGTGGGTGGTACGAGACCCAGGTGAGTCCTGACGCGAAGGAGGAGGCGATGAAATGCAAGTTGCTGGGCGCTGGTTGTTCGCCGCAGGTGCTTTGGTGGGGGTGGGCGAGACCCTGGCGGAGTTGTTGCGCGCCACCCGGCCAAGGGCAATTTCGAGGGGAACCCGAATGATAGGTTCGGGCCTTCGTCGACGGCGTGGCGTCACGGGCCTAACCGCACGCCCGGGGCCCTCGGGCTGTACGGGGGGCGGTACACGGTGGAGTTCCGTCCCGGTGAGTCCCGGGGTACTTTAAGTCGTCGCTGTCGGACGAGCTGACATTGTGTGTAATGCGTTGCAACAGGAGCGGACTACGACTACTTCGAGTCGGCCAACGAGCAGCTGGAGATCGAGTGGGACAGCGGGGGCGCCGAGATGACGGAGGAGGAATCTGAGGCGGCGGTACCGCCGAGCCAGTTACGCCAGCGAGGAGGTCGCTACCGAGCCACGTCTTGTCGGCACGGGTATGTTCGCGAGGTTGTGCACTCGGACTGGCGGGGAGAGGAGGAGGGTGGCGGCAAAGTAGTTAGTGTTGTAGTTAAAGAGTAGAGAGACTTGTTAAGTTAATAGTAAAAGTGAATGTATTGATCATTAACTGGTGTTACGGAAATTGATTTGAATAACACAAAGATTAGTTGTTAAGGACTAGAATGCGTATGCGCAGTTTGTCAAGAAGCTGTGGACCGGCGTTGGCGTGGTTCCCGTTAGGCTGCGCTGGCGCAGAGGAGTTCCTCGTGCGGCTCAAGGGATCGGGCGTGCTCCGTGTGGGAGGATCGAGCCCGAGGGTGATGGCCTTTGTGTGCTGGTCGGCCGTGTAGAATGTGTTGCGGAGATACATGAGGAATGTGTCGCTGCGCCAACGGAGGCGGTTTTTTATGTAAGAGTCGGAGAACCGGGCTCGGTGGAGGAGGTTGGCCGCCGTGACGCGCATCGAGTGGCAGGACCAGGCGAGGAGATCCTTGTGACCGGCGGGGATTTCGAACACTTTGTGGGCGGCGTGGCGCAGGAAGCTGGCGAACTGGGCAGCTGTGATCTGTCGCCCGGGTCCCTGTGTTTGGGTCGAGGTAGACTGCGGCGGGGTAGCCGCTGGGAGTGCCGAGGCGTTGAGCACGCCGGACTATGTCGAGACTGGCTTGTGTAGGGCACATCCAGTTGGAGTCCGTCCTGCGCCCGGTAGGTGAGGGATTGGCCATTGTCATTGTTCTTTTGCTTACGGAAACAGAGGGTAGTGAAGGTAATGTCGGCGTCGGGTGTGGCGGCGACATCGTGAGCGCGGCGTCCTGTGGATGTGGAGAAACTGAAGTCCTCCGCGATGGCGGGCAGGGCGGGCTGGCGACCGCCCAATTAGGATCATCGGCGGTGGCGAAGGATGCGTGGTGGTCATTGCACCACTCCGATTTCCGGAAGCGGTGTAGGAGCCGAGTGCAATCCAGTTTGCAATCGCGGGACGAGTGAGTCCGCAGAAGGCGCGGGAGGCGAGGTTAGCGATGTAGTGAAACATGCTATCGGAGATCATCTCCTTACGTTTAGGAACTACGCCGTACTTTTAATCGCATTGGTCATTATTTTTACGTAGTTAATGTCGGACTGGTGAGGGCAGGCTAGCCCGCGGTCGGTGTGCAGGGTGCAGGCCTGCTTGATGTACCGAGCAGCGTCGCATGCCGAGTCGCACGCCAGTGATGGTGCGGCCGCGGATGAGCGAGCGGTAGCGTAGCGAGTACCCAATTGCGGCCCTGAAGGGGTAGCTCCGGCGTGCAGGGGTCGGGTAAGCCTACGTCGTGGCACCAAGAGAGGAAGTGAATCTTCGGGATCGATCAGTAACTGCTTGCTTGCAGTGAGAGGATCAAGCAAGCGGTCCGCAATAGGGCGTCCACAATCGAGGAGATGAGGTCGGCATTGGGGAGGAAGCGCCGACAACCAAGCAAGCTGGGGGCCTGTCGAGAAGGAGAGGGAAGTCGTGAGTGAGAGGCGTTTCGCACGGTATCGTGAGATGCCGTCGGCAATGACATTTGTTTTGGTGTCGACCGCCCGAAGCGGTAGCCGGCGCCTTGGTCGAGGAGCAGGGCGGCCTGAAGCGGGGCGAGCCCGCGGCCGGTGGCGCTGGAGGTGCAGCCTTTCGTTAGCCACGATTCCCCGGCAGTGTTGTCACACTCGAGGCGATAGAGAGGGTGGGGGTCGCCTCGAGTGGCGCGTGTCTCGAGGTGGTGCAAGTGGCAACCCATCATTGTGATGAGTTGTGCCGCATACTCGGCGAGTTGATGCTGATCAGGGCTGGGTTGTCCCGAGTTGTGATGTACTTGAGGGATGCGTCGCGGACTTGGCGGGCCATTGAAATACCACCAGAACTTGGCCTCGGGGCAGTACCGCCTGCAGCCAACAGGCTGGAGTCGCTGCGTGCCGTCCCGAAGGGGATGCGTGGGATAAGGTATGCGATGGGGCATGAGGTAGGGCACCAGGGAGAGGACAGGGCCCTCTCGATAAGTCGCAGGTCCCTGCGGAGGTCGGCCCCGATGTGGTGGAGGAGGGGGCAGCCGTGTACTGAGCGGGCCGTCGCGCTAGTGTGGAACGCCCGCTTGGCGACTCCCGAGGGTGAGGCGGCGGCAGTGCGGATGATGCGGAGTGCGTTGCGGAACCGCTGACTGGTGCGGACGAGGTGAGAGTTGTTGAGGCGGGGGCGCTCGCGATGGAAACATATATGTTCCCGAGGAGGAATTTTAACCACGGCGCGCTGAATGCGATGTGATTGAGCTTCCCTGTGAGCTCCTCGGCCTCCTTTGCGTGGAAGGAGCGGCGGTGGGGACCCCAAGTCGTTCGTAGCAGGGAAATGGTGGCGGAAACAAAGTCGGCGGAGTGCGGCAGTTAGTGTCCGGAGGTTTAGGGTGAGCCCCAGAATCCTGTTGACCGGGGCCACGTGGAGTTCGTGTAGCTTATCCCATGAAATAGGGTCCTGTCGGCTAGCGACGTCAGAGTCGCCCAGCAGCAGGAAGATGGCCTCGATGCTGGACGCGATGGCCTGTTAGAACCGGCGAGTGTCGGCGGCGTCGAGGTAGGCGTCGTCGTCGGCGTAAACGCCGTGTGGCGTAGGGCGGGGGTTCCTGAAGCGTCGCAGGCGCAGGTTGAGGCGTCGCGGGATGCTTGTGTGAATCAGCGTGCGCTTCGTGCAGCGCAATGATCGGCACCACTTGATCTTGTCGAGTACTGCCCTGTGTTTGTGCACGAGGGATGTATCGAAGAAGAGCCGTTCGGCGAGGGCTGACTGGGCGCGTCGCACCGCCTCCCAATTGGCGGGGCTGAAGTCGGCGCCGAGCGCTAGCCCGATCTGGAAGAACAGGTAGTCGGCGAGGATGTACGAGCAGCGCCCGCCACGTCGGGATGATGCTTAATTTGGCGGAAGCAGGACTTGGCGTCATTGGCGTGAGCGGCGATGTCGTCATTGGGGTACGATAGCGGGAGGTTGTATGCGCGGACCAGGATGTCGTCGCGCACCGCCCCAAAGTCGCAACTGAGTTCCGAGCCGTGAGGGGTGGGCGTCATTGCGTTGATCGGGATCGAGTCCCAGTCGTACTTGCGGGATGCGTCAAAGATCTGGCGATCCTTCTTTCCGGGTTTCGAGGATGTGTTGTGGGGTGATGAAGCAGTGGGAGTACGAACCGCCAAAGCCAGTGTGGGGCGTGAACAAGCGTAGTTGTTACGTTCCTCCTTGTTCATGGTGGCCATGACCTGGCGAGTTTTTTTGCGGATGGAGGGGTGGTTCCCTCTCGCCAATAGAGTAGGCGTTGTCGCGAGTCGTGCTCGCGTTGAAGTGGTTCGGGCAACCCACAGTCATGGCGGGGAGTAGTCTGCTATGAGTGCCTCGGCGATGCGTGGAGTGCGCAGGGAAGCGGCGATCTCGGCGAGGTTGTGGTATGCCCCGTGTAGTTGTTACCGAGGAACCGTATCCGTGGGCGGCGCTCAGATTGTAGTGGAGGAGGCAGGCGAAAGGCATAGGCCTTGCGGGTCCCGAGGGATTCTTGCGTTGCCCAGTCAAGTTGTACTTCGGATAGCCAGAGAAAGTCGTGGTGGTGTAGGTGCACGCAGCGCACAGTAGATGGGAGAGTAGTGGGTGGCACCGGTGGAGGGCGAGGATGTCCGCAGGTTGAAGTAGCGGACTTGAGGGCGAGAACATATGTTGTTTGAAGCAAGCGGCTTGGTTGAAGGAGTGGTTGGTGCTAGAGGCGTCGAAGGGCGACGAAGCAGCGTCGCGTGGCACCGGGGTCGTTGTGGCGGTGCGTCATTGGTGATGGTGTCATTGCCGGCGGCGAAAGCGAGAGGTAGCGGTCGTAGAAACGACTTACCGAGGGAAGCGGCAGTGGGATCGTAGTCCTGGTGCCGAGGTATTTCTTGTTGAATGCCTCGAGGTGGTGCATGTCTGTGGTGGGCCGAGATGCGGGTCGCGCACTGATGGCGGAAGGGCGCTTAGGTGCCCGCCGTTGGTGGGGACCTGAGGTGTCGGCTTGGGCTGGTGGGTTGGAGCGGGGGCTGGGTGGGGCGCTGGTGGCCGCGAGGGTATCTGTTGGCGGCAGAAGAGATAGAGTGGGTTATGTCATTGGTGAAACCTAATGAAGTCGATGTAGGTCGCAGGTTAAAGACTAGCTATTATAGTTAGGCTTACGATTTTGTTAGTTTTCCGGCGGTAGCGCTGGAGAGAGTGGACGCTGAAAGTTTCGCGATGCGGGTGGAGACCTTGGCGGGTTCGACCACCTTACGGTTCCAGTCGAGGGCTGGCGTCTTGTCAATAAGGGCGGACCACTTAGCGAAGGTCGAGTCCGGCCACTTGGAGATGTCCAGCTCATGGATCATCATGCAGGAGGCGCCGCGGGCAGCTGCGGCCGGCGCGATGGCGGGCTGCGCAGAGGCGGAGAGGGAGTAGCCTCGCTGGCGGTCGGCATCATGTCTGACCCGGTGTACACTAGAGTACCAGAGAGGTCGTCAGGGGACGGCGTGGAGTCCCCGGGTTTTCCCGTGCGAAGGCGCTTGGGGTCTGGCGTGACGAGGCCCGTTCCGGCATGGTCAATGGGGGTAGCGCGTTTCGCACTCTTGTCGAGCTTAGACTTGGCGGTCTTCGCCTCGTCGGCCTGGAGGAGAGGACAGGACGGGATAGTCCCGATACCGCACTCGAATTTTCGCAGGGTGCCGGCCTAATCGTCGAGGAGCTTCGAAGGCTTTGGCGAACTTGTCGGTCGCGATCTCGGCGATCCTGTCGTTGGCGAGGAGATAAGTGTTCTTGGTGTGGCGGAGTGGATGCGTGAGCAGGATGCTCAGCTGGTCGAGCATCTGCACAGTCCACAGGACGAGTGGCTTGTGGGGTCGATTGCTCTTTTCAGAGAGGCGCATGGAGGCAGGCGATAGGTGCAACGCAAAGGTCGGGGCGGCGGCGAACATGGCGGGCGTGTGGATGTCCTGGAGGGACAGGTCGCAAAGCAAACTGGGCTTCGATTCTGGCGCAGATGTTCGCGAGTGCAGCGAAGATGATACGGTGTTAATGGCCGTGCTCGTGGTGATGGTCGTGTTGACCTTGCTGAGGTTTGTCGTGGCCTCGCCGAGTTCCTCGGCCAGCGGTCGGAAGAAGCGGCTCGGCTCCTCGGCGAGGACTTGGAGTCGGGGCGAGGTAGAAGAAGCGGAAGCGCTTTTGCTCGCCCGGTTAGCTCGATGGATTGCATCGTGGAAACCTCGTAGTAGCTCGACGCGTACTGGGCATACGAGAGGGTGCGTGGCGAGGGAGGTCTACCAGCGGTGGAGGAAGTCCGTGGACTGGGAGAGGGCTTCAGGAATGTTGGCGAACATGTTCGCCATGGCCTCATTGATGCCTGCCCTGTCCGGGCTGCAGTAGAGCCACTCTCCGTTCTCCGTGAGTGTGGGGAGGTGGAGAGACTTCGGCAATTCGATCCCAGCCGAGGTTCGCGAAGCCAGCGGTTGCGTTGGCGCTTCGTTGAGAGGTGTGTCCTTCTGGATGGACTCGGGTGCTGTGGCGCCCGTCTTCCGAGGGACAGGCAGAGTGGCATTGCCAATGACGGCGAGATCCAGGCCGTCAAGTTCGCCGCGCAAGGTGGCCACCGTGGCGGGCGGGCGGCGCTGCGGGTGGATAGGTCGGTGATCTCGAGGAGTCGCGGAAAGGGTGTCGATGGCGGTTTTGCTTCGTCTTCCTCGTCTTCGCCGACGGGAGTGAGCTTGCAGCTTCGAGGGTTGACTCCAGGACTGCCGGAGTGGAGGCGGGAGGATGAGCCGGTTCGCGACTTTACCAATGCCGTCGGCGGTGCAGCGGACGAGCTTCGTCGAAAGCGGGCCGTGTCGTGGCGAGGAGGCATCGTGCCCAGAAGGCACCGTCCGCGACTGTGGTGTCGAGGATGTCCATGGTGGACTCGGTGACCGTACCTTTGGCAATGTCATTGACGCCATAGGGGATGGGCAGGGAGAGAGGGAGGTGTACCGCCTTGTAGGTGGCGCCTTCCTGGAGGTCGAGGTGTGAGTGCCCGTGATATCGGCGGCCGTGAAGGCGGGGCCAGAGCAGTAGCAGGCCGGGACGTTGGCGGAGGCGGTGTCGACAAGGCAGACGTGCGTGCGGCGACTTCTACCGGGGTGTATTCTGCCTTGAGGAACCTGGGGTCGTTGCTGCTGTGGCCGACGAGGTACTCGAAGTTCGATCCAGCGTCTGGGTCGGTTAGTGTGCAGCGTTGTGGCTGGAAGACCGGGCGGATACGCTTGTGGGGCGTGATCACGTAGAACCCAGCGAACAGGTTGTTGTTCGCCAGCGAGGATGCGCTTGGCATTGGAGAGGGACTTCTTGAAACTGGAGTCGGCGTGGTCGCGTCGGGCGCTGCTGGTCTTGTGGAGCGTGATGAGCGAGGGTGGGGAGAGCACCGAGTGGGCGTGGAAGTCAGACCGGAAGTGGTCGAAACTGGGGAGTGAGACAGGGGGCCTGTGTGAGGTATCGCGAAGTGCGGCGAGGGGCTGCCATGGCAGGAGCGGGTGAACTGCGGGAGCCGTTCGAGAGGAACCCAGGGCGTGGTAGGTTCCACGTCCGTGCAGGAAGGAACGAGAGCCGCCCAATGGTCGGAACCACTGCATTGGCAGATCGAACCCATGGCGACCGGATACGTACCTTGGGCGCGGGAAAAGACGGAGGACATGGTGGAGGAGAAGCCGGAGCGGACGCGCAAGCGGAGGGAAATGGGAAAAACTTTTTTGGAGGGAGTTAGCCTGGAGGAAGCTAGCGTTTCGATTGGTCGGGTCGGTCGAGCAATCGAAGGAGAGGATTTGTGAGGACATGAGTGTCCACGCAAAGATGTGCATTGTAAGATGGCGGTGTGTGTGGTGCTCCCGCTCATTTTGTCGTCTTACAGGCAAGTGAGAAGACAGTCTGTACTGAGTAGGATAACGTTGTACGTAAGGGTATGGAGATCCTACGTGCTACGTCTGTCTAGTGTAGTCCTTAGCTGGCTACAGATAGGGCGATACGACGCGTGTGCAACTAGGCAGCTGTCTTGGCAGCTGGCCCGAGTCTATCAAGGAATGTCTCTAATCATAATATTTCCAATTTTTGGGTAACTTATAATAATTTATAGGTTCACACGTATGAAAAGGCAGCCTTTTGTTCTATTCAATCTTGAAATTTGAAAGAATTTGAGGAGTTCATGTTTCCCAGTTAGAATACAGCAGAAGTCAGTTATACTACTTTTTGGGAGAATCATGCAATCACGAGAATCTTGGCAACAGGACAACTGATATCTTTTCCTTGTTTGACTCATGGTCGTTTTATGTAGACCTAGGTGCAGGCCCATGGCAGATCATTTTGTTTCTTAACAGTGATTCAGCAATATATGATAAGTCTATGTCTAGTAAAAGAGTATATTTTTTGGTTCGCTCTCAGGCAATGTTGTATAACTTTCTTGGCTTATTGAGTATTCTGAAGGCCTTTATGTAGCGCGGTAACTTTGTTCCTAAAATCACCGCCATGGCTGTCGTGCACAAGGAGGCACTTTCCGATCGAGTTTACTTCATATCACTTGAATTTCTTGAAAACATGTTGGTCAAATCTTGTATCCCAAGTGAACCTATGCACAAAATGAATTCAGAATACACTCCTAACAGAAGGTGAACAAAGTGTACCAAAGCCTCTTGGGAGGAACATTTCAACTTTGGCAATGAGGGCTCCATTGGGGTCACATGGTCATTTTAATCTGAAAATTGACCTCTTGGGGGTCAAGAATCCATTTTAGGCATAGATTGAAGGTAACACAATGTTCTACAGTTAAGAAGTGCCGTTGATTGCAAAAGTCATGACCTAGAAGGTAACCACTATTAAAAAGAATACTATCACCTAAACAGATTCGAAGGGATATTTAGATATATTGTTATAGGTAAGCACATGTTGGCCCCCATACTGGCACCGTCCCAGTTCTAGCACTGGGACAAAAAATTCTCCCAGTTGTAGAACTGGGCGTTTTTCTCCCCGTTGTGGCACCATGCCTCAATGGGGTTCCCAGTTCTAGAACTGGGACCGAGACAAAAGTTCAGTTCTAGAACTGGGCGCCCAGTTCTAGAACTGGGAGATTTACTATAACCCCCATTGTGGCACCGACCCCAATGAGGCACCAGTGCCACATTGGGGACAAGGAAATCATCCCAATTACGGCACTAGTGCCTCAATGGGCCGATTTCCTTGTCCCCATTGAGGCACTACTATGGTACTTAGTAGAGTTAGTGCTCCAATGGGGATTGTGGATAATGTACTGTCCCCATTTGGGCACTACCATCATAAGACACATTGTTACACATGTACTTGGAAGACTAGCTACAGAATCTAGTTTCACACTCTCACAAAGACTTATCACTATCATAATAATTATTCTACTCTTTGTTGTCTTTGTTGGCACACTTCTTATTGATCCCCCCATGGCATTTAGAATTGCACAGTAATCCAGCCTTAAAACATGAACATCGTTTTGTTTGGCATGTACCATGCTTGCACCCACACCCAAGATGCTTTCCTTGCCCCTCAACAATGGAAATTGAAGCTGATGCTTTTCGTTCTTTGATCTTAGGTAAACCAGTCCACTCATCAACAACACCCTCAAGACCCATGATGACACTCGTGGACTGCACAACTGTCAAGTAGCTAGGGTGATACAACCTTTCAAGGACTCCCGCTTTACAAGCCAAACAATAAAGTGGACAACTGTTCCCCTTCTTCTTGACAACCTCTACAACAATCAAAGTCAAATTCTTACCATCCACCTTGGTAGTATCCACATCATGCAGAGGCACTTGGACAATAGATCCCACAGCTACAGCAGTCTCCGAAGAGGAATCCTCAATTGCCTTCTTCATGGCACGCCTTGAGTAACCATGGCTCCATATGCATCATCCCTAAGTTTCTTCCTCGCTGGAGATTCATTGAGGTCAATTTCCTTCTCTTCCAATTCCTTCTTCCTCTTCTTGTCAGACTGAATTGCACTCCAGTAGTCCGTTATTGTTGGATGTCTAAACCACTGTCCCCACAGCGAGGTCAGCTTCATACCCCCATCATCTTCCACTGTATCCAGTACACTTTCACCAAACTCATCAAGAATTTCCCAAGTATTCTTTCTTACTTTCCTGCCAATAACACCGGTCCAAGGATCAGATACATTGTGCATCTTCACAACAATGGCAAAACAGGAACGCAAGCTGGCCTCTTTTAAGACAGCAGGATTAACAGGTGACTCTGTTTTCAAGAGAATACTTAACCATCTATGATGAATATCATCCTCGTACTGTGGGACAGATGTGAGGTAGGATGGCTCAAATGCTACATCACCTACATGATCGGATTGACTGGTAGAAGTTGGCAATATGGATGGCAATGTGGCGTCTCCAGGTGGACCTGCAGTCAACATCTCGGGAGGACTCTTCCTCATCGAAGGTGGTACCTCCATCCCATCCATAAGACTGGTTGCCAAAGTGTAGTCCAGGCGGGGGATAGCATTGAAACATCTTCCACACTGAATACCTACTCCAAGCCATCCGAAGTAGGTCTGGCCACCTTTCCGCACTGTTGCTTTCTTTACCAGGATGTCAATTAACCTGTCGGTTACATCATCCTTGAAGCCGTCCGAATGGAATTTTGTGATTACCGTAGGAGTGAATTCTGGTGGTTCTGAGTCTGTGTTTTGTGGTGGTTCTGGTGGTGCTGTCACAGGGCACTCCTTCTTTTTGGACTTCTTCTTTTTGGACACTGCCGTACTCTTGGTTTTTTGAGATGGCATTTTCTTGGCTGCAGGTTCGATGTTTTGTTCGGCAAAGAAGGTAGATTCCTCAAGAGGGACATCGGGATCAAGTCCCAAGCATGACTGGACATCCATTTCTGTTGCCAAGCCATCTAGGACTTTGGGATCAATCGGTAGGTTTGATATCCCCACCTGGGGATTCTGCCCAAACATTAGACAGTACGGTGTTTTACCACCAATACCACGATGGACCTGGGTATTGCAACGCCACTGGATGAAAGGAAGGGCCTGGGCCCAATGCTTGGACTTGTTGGCATGCATCCAATTGGAGATCTTTTCTTCCACAGTTCTGTTCCGGTGCTCCACTCCACCGTTAGACTCGGAGTGTCTTGGTTCTCAGTCACAAGTCTAGTTCCAGGCCACAGCTTTTTAATCTCATCGACAACACCAGAGCAAAACTTTGAACACAGAAAGAGAGGATCAGTTAGGTGGAGATGGTTTAGGAAAAAGAAAATTTCTCCTTCACACTTACCTCTCCATCCAACTGCACATGTTTCGACTTAGTAGCCCCTTGGCTGAACTCAGTCCCATTATCTGCTTGGAGAATAGATGGTGGACCAAATATGGAAAAGATGTTGATGAGTTCAACGGCCACGGCTTCATGGGTCTTCTGCCTCAACGGACGCAACTGGCAGAACTTGATGCCATGGTCCTGATAATCCAGGACATACTTGTAGGACCCATCAGGCATGCTCTGAAAATCAATAAGATCTATCTGAGCAAGGACACCCATCCCTCTGGTTAAGAGAGGTTGGCGACCCGCTTTTGGCTTCCTTCTAGCCTTCGCCCGTACACAAACAGGACAGAACTTCGGGAAGATCTCGCAGACCCAGCAAGGAATGCTCTTCCCATACTTGGCATTCACTCTCTTGTATAAACTCTTTGCCTTGGGGTGATCATTGCCAGTCTCCAGTTCGTGGATCTCACGAACCACATCAAAGACACGACCATAATTGGCTACTCGTTGGCAGGAATCCAAAGCCAACCCAGCACCTTGCTTGAAGATGAGAGTCCTGGAGGTGTTGATGACCAGTATATCGTACTTGTTTAGCCATTTGTAGGCAATCTTGTGGGGTGGAAACTTTTTCCTCTTGGGAGACATTCCTGATGGAGAAGAAGAAGTTCAGGATCTCATTGAACTGCTCATCAGTCATGATGTGCTTGGCCCTGTGGTCTTTAGAAATGGTTGCAATCTTCCTGTCGACTTCAGCATAGAAGTCGGCTTTCCTTGCAGCAAGGGCTCTGTCTTCCTCTTCCTCGGTTGGGCCATCTGGAGGATCAGTGTCTTGCTCCTGAGGATCAGGGTCTTCATGTGATGTACCTTCTGATACCTCATCGTCTGAGTGTGGTGGAACAAAATCATCGTCAGAATGGGAGCGATTCATGAGGAACTCCTCTTCTGGTCGCAGGTCTTCATCTTCATCTGAAGAGAGATGTTCACTCATGGTGAACTACTCCAATTCGGTGAAATCGAACTGGGGAAACTGCTGTGGTTTTTTCACGAGTTCGTGATGGCTGTAATGAGAGCAACGGGGCATGCAATTTGCACGTGACTGCAACAGTGCGCTCGCAAGCTCGCTCTGCTGGAAATGGCTGTGGCAGTGCGAGCAAACTCATGGGAGTGCGAGATTGCGAACACCTGCGTGAGAATGCTGTTCTGACACGCTTCGCGATGGCTGTGGCAAGTGAAAAATGGCTGTCGAGTGCAAGCGTGATGGCTCTCATCAACTCACGGATGTGTGAGAGAAAATATTATGCAAGTGCATTGAATCTTCCGCTAACTACTATACCTCAGAAAATTGGTCATTGTACTTAGCCCTACCTCAGACAAAATTCGACCCCATTGTGGCACTGACAAAAAAATTCAACGCACGGTGCCACAACGGGAAGAAAAATGCCCAGTTCTACAACTGGGAGAATTTTTTGTCCCAGTGCTAGAACTGGGATGGTGCCAGTATGGGGGCCAACACACATTAAATGATTGTGACTACCCATGAATTTCAAGCGTGAGCATAATTTTTTTCAGGTATGTAAGAGCAGGATGTGTATGATTAAACCTAAAATATTAAATCGTGAAAACATCTCTCATTGAGAAGGAGAAGGATAAGAAATCTCAGATGATAATAAACTAAGATTTTTCA
>JABMIG010000007.1:1238572-1261072 GCA_013187285.1 Cyclotella cryptica
AACCTGCATGATGAACACCTTGTGTTCTATCCTGTTTCTATCTACATCAATTGCATAGGATATTGTGGTGTTGTTTAGATGCTTTGAGCCATGTTAGATATATTTCTTGGGTAGCTTTGGCGTTGGATTATGACAACACAAAATACATTTGAAATAATGGCTTTTCCTTTGCTTTGGGTAAGTTTGCCATAGTTGACAAGGTCAGAAGAGCAAGGATTTTTGGAAGACATTCAGTATAATGCTGTTGAAACAGTGAATAATGGAATTTTCCCAAGGATTAGGCTAGAAGTGGTCTGTATTGAATTTAGAGTTAGAGTGATAAATTTTAACTTCAATTTTAAGCAAGGATATTCCTTTGCTTGGGGTAAATTTGCCATGGGTGACAAGGTCAGAGGAAGATAGATGTACGGAAGAAATTCAATATTAATCTGTTAAAACACTGCCTAGTGCACTCTTCCTAACAATGAGGTTAGAATCAGCCTCTATTGAATTTAGAGTGTTTAATTTGTAACTCATCTTTTTGAGATACAATCATTCTAGAAAGGCATGCTTTGGATTAGGAGTATCAAGATTTTTTCTTGAAAAAATCTTAGTTTATCATTGAGCACAAATTGTTTTTCTTCTCCATTTTCAGGAGACGCTTTTTTCACTTTTGAACTTTATAGGCAAACATATATAAACACTGACAACAATACCTGTAAAAAACTGATTTTTTGTTTTATATGCATGGGTATTCAATCACTGTTGATTTGTGATTACCTTTAAAAATATATCTAAAAGCAATATACAGCATGGCCAAAAATTGAGGGGCTTGATTGCTATTGACTAGAGGCCTTTCTCGATCGCAATGGTATTAATAGAGTACGTGATCACGAGGTTAATCCGTGAACTTATTGGTCAGAAGGGCTGTTCCGTGATTCCCACTTCCTGGGGGCTCCTCCACGACAAGTTTTGTCAATTTTCGCTAAGAAATGACCTTACATATTATCTGGGCTGTTGCGAATTCAAAAAAGACTACTAGCGCGTGACTCTAGAGAAATTTATTATGAGGCGGATCTATACCATATTCATCAACAGGCTGTTCAGTGATCACTCCCATGCTCTGGGGGCTGCTCTGCGACCAGTCTTGCCTATTTGTGCATAGCGATGAAGTCCCATGTTATAAGGGCTGTTGCGAATTCAAATGAGACTCATTGCACGTGACTCCTCCTCATCCTCGGCATAAAACTTGGGCAATATTTCTCTTTCTTGCAAGACTGTTGGGATAGGTACTTGACCTCACCCTACTTAACTCTATTGATTCCACAGCAAAACCTATGCCCATCTTGGAACCTGGCACAACTCTACCTAGGTAGCTGCCACCTTGTCATAATCAACCAAAATGACGTCAGAAGTTGTACTCGTGTGCGTTTGCTTTATTAAATCAGAAAGCACATGATGTAAGTACTACAAAAGTCGTGCCAGTGCGTGCCGCGCTAGCTTATTGGAAAGCACTTACTACAAAAGTCGTGCCCGGCGCACGCTAACTGGCGGCCACTGCTATAACATTTTCCTTTGTTCGGGCTCCCGCCGCTGCTAAAAAATCTTGCAGCGGCTGCTAGTAATGTATGAGTGTTGATCGGTGCCCCAAATTGAACTATGCTTAGTGGGCCGTGTTGCCATTTCAATGAGCATGACAATTGAATCTCAACAACAGTCTGAATTTAATTCCTGTTCATGCACAACTATAGTGTGCACTATACCTTGTCTTTGGCAATTCACACAACTAACAAATACAACAAAAAGCAGCTCATCAATTAAATTAATATCAAGAACAGTCCACACGATATAACATGTTGATTGTTGCATGCCATCTTATGTTGCTCAGAAGGTCTTGTCTACACCTATAATTGCTTTCATGTTGATCCTGTCACAGCTTGTTCATTGATATTCTGACTAGTCATGTAATAGCACATTGAAGTGACATGATTGAGAATGACTTCATCAAAATGATGAGGAGATCTCATCATTAGGGCAACAGGTGCAGTCACTGAATGTACATGGAACAGTAACTTGATCAAGAAGGGGAAGAAGTAAGCACAGTCATACATGATAAATCACTGTATTTCATTTCTGTTTTCAGTATCATTGTAACCTAAGCCTAAAGTGGTTAAAAATTACATAAGTAATCGGTGTTGGTATCGAAGTAAGTAGCATGTGCTGTTTGTTCAAGAGGATTATTCTATTAATTTGAACAAATGAATTGATGTGCTCCTCAAATGCAATCTTGTCAAAGGGAGAATCAATCCCAGTAGAATAGATGGAATATCCATCTATTTGAATTTGTCATGGTCAAGCATGTGGAATGGAACACTGAACCAGTGTTCTTGGGATTCGTGTTCTGCAGCAGAACCCTTGTTGGTGAGATCAGAACAATTCGTCACCAGTTATGCCTGGTTCTAGATTCCAAATTCCTTTGGACCAATTATGGCAGAATCCCATTGGTGAAGTATAGGAGTGTATACTTTGTTGTAGGTAAGAACCTGGCCTATGTTATATTGCCAGTTTTGCCAACATGGTTAAGTCAGCTTCCAATGATGAAAATTTTGAGCAACAAGCGGGTCATAATACTTTTGGAATTTACATCATCCAAGACAATTTTCTTGAAGGTTATCTTTTCTTATCATCATTAAAAATGAGTATAGATTTGTGCATTGGAGTTGTCATACAAATAATTCTTGTGGCTGCCATTAACTTTATCCACAAGCGGGAGCTCTGGTCTGTTCAACTTATTAGCTTTTTGCATGTGATAAGTGTATCACTTGTAACACCAAAAGATACAGACTTGGACTGTTGTACATTGGAATTTGCTTCGCTTTACAGAGATAATTGCTGACAAACATCATAAAAGGCTGCACATCCTAGAAAGTGCAGCACTGACTCTTATTGACCAAAATGAATAGAGTGTATCCCCATGATGATTATAGCTTGATACATTTTCTGGCAGTTTGAGAAAGCTGGAGATTTTACTACTGTTGATTCGCTAAAATTGCTAAATGTTCAATGATATGTAACCCCTAAATATCTTACACTTAACATCAAACTCTGACAGGGGGTATAAATGAGATTCAATAGGAAATAATGCTTTATTCTTTAATACTTGCTTTTTATGTTGTATAGCCTTAAATAGTATGCTAAGTTTTATGTCAGATCTTCCTTGCTGTGGTGATTTTGATATCTTCAACTCAAGAAGGCCAATAAATGTAGGGGAGTTTGTAAAAATAGATTCATCCAACAGACTACAGCCACAACACACAAAAGGATGTTTCTTTGTTGCCTTTGGCAAAATGTTACAAACACAGGAATCAATATTTGTTGTTCTCACCAAGCTCCATGTAAGCTGATGATGGGACTGTAACATTTGTGCCAATTTTTATGCACTGTGAATCACTTTGAAATGCACTTGTATGAACCAAAATTATAGGTGAGCTCCAATCTTTTGTATTGCACAATTTCCTGTTGAAACCTTTTTTGGGATACTTCAACAGCTTTTTGGAAACTGTTATAGGAACTGTTGACAGAAATTGGCTTCTATTGGACTATTGGATGTCATATAACAAGCAGTGGCCACCTCAATGCTTCACAATACCTTAAGGGTGCATCAGAAACTGTGTAGTCATTTCAGGTTCAGGACACAAAATCACAGCCTAAGATTAGTATTTTACCATGGACAAGATGATTTCATCTTCTAGCATAATTTCATCTTCTAGCAAGATTTCATCATCTAGCATGATTTTGGAAATGGAATGCATCTCTTACAACAATAACACAACAAGAGTGAGGAACAAAAACTAACAGTGTTGCATCTTTTTGATTGGTTGCGGTAGTGCTGGATGCCGGCAATCTCATTAAGAGGAGCAAGGTAAGGTTTTGATCAGAAACATTTTGGTTTCACCAATGAGAAAGTTGCTATAGACATTGCACATGGAATTTTTGCCAGAATAATAGCATTTTCCATGTTTTTGGTTTCTTTATAATATTTTCTGCATTTCATGTTATTCCTTCTTGTGTCATGACAGCTTGCAGTGATACTATTTACAACCTAGATGACAATGTGGTGGTAATTCATTTTTCTAAAATTTAAGAACATGCAAATGGTTCAAATGAAACAGGATAAGAAGACAAAAATCGGGCACCTTTCACACTTTGTTAATACTCCTTTGTCGCTTGTTTTTCCCTATTGACTTGATGCTATGCTTCTGTTTTTGATATTCAGACTGAAACGTGTCTGTCGCAGAGCCACACCTCTTGTTTATGGGTCTCTCTGGAGTATACTTACTTTTCTGCGCTCTTTTTTTCTCGAATTACGTCCTCTAGAATGTCTAAAGACGACCACCTCTTCAGCCGCGTTGTGGAACTACAACATAGAAACTTGGGGAACTATTATTTTAGTCAGATTAAGGTATGATTTAAGATTTCCTTTTTCAGACCACCGCGTAATTAATGATGTCTTGAGAGCAACTCTAAAAAACACTTCACAGATAAAATTATTTTATGCTGTCCTCTGTACACTCACATAAATAAACTCACATGTCTCGTATTGGACTTCACATGACAAAAGAACTTCTACTGGTTTCTTTCAGCAAACTTTCTTAGATGCGCAAGTAATTCTTCTTCCCTGCCAGCATATTGCGCTAACATCTCGTCTGCACTCTTACCCGGAGTGGCTTCCTCTACAAGAATTCTTACTTCCTTTATGACTTCTTCAAGTTTTGCCTCCTCCTCTGGAGATCGAACTTGAATCTCAACCTCCCCGATATCGCCTTGCTCCTCTGTCTTTGCCTCCTCTGCTTCGGTGACTTTAGGGGCAGCAGCAGGTACGTCTTCCGTCTTAGACGCATCATAGACATCAATTGTCACCGGGCCAGCAGTCAGCTTACTCAACAAATCTCGGAACGCGTTACGATCCAAACCTTTCACTGGGGTCGCGTTAACCCTAATGACTTTCTGGCCAGCGGCTAACCCAGTACCCCCGAAAATCCCTTCGTCTTTGACAGACTCAATAGTGATTTCATCACGAAGGACCTTGTAGGTGAAACCTACTCAGAAAAATCATTGGTTAGCCGATGTTCATGTCAACACATTGAACTGACAAGATTAGTTATTTCTCACCGAGTTTCGTGTCATCAGTAACCTTCTCAGCAGTGGCTGTGATAATTCCGCCCTTCGCGAACAAAGCCTTGAAAGAATCAGAAACAACTATGCGAACAGTTCCCGCGGGCAACGATGTCAAGGTTTCGCGGAACTGGTCCCTGCTAAAACCTCTGACATTCGTACCGTTAACACTCATGATTTCTTGACCTTTCGCAAGCTCCGTTGCGCCAAAGATGCCCTCAGGTTTCACAGACTCGATGAGGATACTGTTCTTGAGTACCTTGTAAGTGCTGTACAGTTTAGTCAACAGGTAGTGCAAAAGTTAGACGTGCACGAGAACTGTTCACAATCATTTCGGACAAGTTGAAGTTACTCACAAGCCAAGCTTGGTGGTCTCAGTTTCTTTCTCTGCAGTCACAACAATAATTTCTCCTTTAGTGTTCCACTTGGAAGACCTATCAATAACGTTGATGGTTACTTCTCCTGCTTTCAAACCGCTCAACAGTTCACGGAATTCCATCCTATCCATTCCCGCGACAGGGGTTCCATTGACGGAAACAATTTCTTGACCTTGGGCTAGATCTGTTGACGCAAAGATGCCATATTCACCGACAGATTCGATCACAGCACCATCCTTCATGACCTTGTAAGTGAATCCTAAGAGCCGGGATCATGTGGTATGAGCATAGAGTTCGTATGAAAAAAATAATGACCGCAAGGCAACTCACCAAGTTTAGTATCATCTGCTTCCTTGATAGCAGTGCAGGTCAATCTGGTTCCGAGTTTAGACCACTTCTTCGGCTTATCAACGACAATGAACGTAACTTCTCCAGCTGGAAGAGTTGCGAGGTAGGCACGGAACTGATCCTTATTCATCTTTTGCACATTCTTTCCATTCACGCTGACAATCTCTTGACCCTTGTTGAGTTGAGTATTCGCAAAGATACCAGCGTCATTAACAGAGGCAACGGTAATACCATCGTCAAGAACCTTGTACATGAATCCAAGTTTGCTGTCGGGTTGGGGTTTGGTAGTGACAATCTTCAGTATGGAGAACTCAATGATATCCTTCACGGTGATGAAGACACGTCCTTGAGGCAGGGATTGCAAGAGACCACGGAACTGATCCTTGTTCAATTGTTCAATGCGACGAGAGTTTATGCTGACGATTTCTTGACCTTTCTTGAGCTCTGTCTCAGCGAAAATGCCATCTTCCTTGACAGACGCAATGACACACTTGTTGCCAAAGAACTTGTACGTGAATCCGAGTTTGCTATCGACATCGGGTTTGTAGCCTGCAATGCGAAGGATGGTGAGTGGGACAGTCTCGTTCATCACAATGGTGATATTACCCTCAGGCAAGTTCCTGAGGAAATCTCGGAAGGCTTCTCTGTCCATGCCCTTCACTTCTTGTCCGTTGATGCTGGTGATTTCATTGCCTGCCTTGAGAGGAGTGCCTTCGAAGATTCCACCTTCTTTTACTGAAGTGATAACAATCTGACCATCAGTCATCTTGTACGTGAACCCAAGCTTGGTGCTGGAATCAGCCTTCAGGGCGACAGCAGTGGCAATCCTCATCGCAGTTCCGGCGACCTCATCATCCGAAGAAGTAAAACCCAAAGGCGCTCCGGTGAACTCTCGGGTCTGGTCCGACGAGTTCTTGCTCAAACTCTTGTAGGCAAGGAACGCAATCGGGATAGCGAGTACTGCGATAATGATACCAACAATGGCTCCAGCGCTAAGACCACCGCTTCCAGAATCAGTACTTGCATCTTTGTTAGTGTCCTCGGCTTGGGCACCTGCAGCAGTATCTACATTGGTGTCACTGGATTCTTCATTCTGGGAATCGAAGGATTCGCCAGTTCCGCCAGGACTTCCGGCTCCAATAATGAGGGTGCCGGGGTTGATTTCCTGGATTTTTGTGAAGAGATCTCCATTGGCAATGGCAGTACTCATGGTCTGAGAAAAAGCCATCAGCATTTCTTGTTGATCGGCGGCTTCAGGGGGGGGAGTGATGACGTACTTAAATTCTAGGCAGGGTGCACCTTCGGGCGCGTAAGTGAGTCCTGGCGGACATGCTGCGACAGAAAATAACCACCATTGTGCACAGTTATGAGTAAACAGCACAGATACGGCATGCCATACACACGAAAAGATTTCGTACTTACCAGCATCGAGAACTTCCGTGGTCAAATTCCCCCCAATCAAGAAGGAAATGTCCTGCAATACCCGTTTCACCTTCATCTGAAGCACCTGCTTTTCAGCAGTGCCTCCGCGAAGCTTACGAGCCGGAGCCTCGGTAGTCGTGGCCGGCACGTCGTCGCTCTCGGCATCCTCGGTGACATTCGTCATATTACCCATGGCACTCATGTCAATACCCTGAAATGCCTCGAGAGCCAACCCCACAAAACCCTTTTGCATATCTTCCAAAATGCCATTATCGTCAGTATTAGCGATAACCTCGGAGGCATTGAAGTAGGTAGTCGGATCAACCGGATCAAAGGCTGAGGGGTCGGTAAAATAGGTGGAAAAGTCAATGTCGGTGGCGTAGACTTCAAAGGTGAGTGTTCCGTCTTCGCCAACTTCGACGACCTGGAACGAGTCATGGAGTGGGAAGAGATCGTAAGAGACGGATATGGTCATACAAGTGAGAGTAGTGTCGAATGAGGAGCACACTTACGGGAGCATCCGTGGAAGGGACATCGTCCGAGGGAGCTGCGGTAGTGGCAGTGACATCATCGGACGCGGCGGCAGACGTGGTAGTGACATTCACCGATTCCGTCGCACTCGTGGTCGAAGACTCGGGTTCAACGGTGGCGGCTGCGGTAGTGGCTTCCACGGTGGTGGTTGTGGTCTGCATCATGATGAGACATTCACAAAGTGTGAGTTGAAAAAGCGCCAGAAGAACAGGATGCACAAGCTGAAATCAAGTAATAATATTTTACTCACAGCCTCGGTGGTCGTTTCCGCGACAGTCGTAGTTTCAGCAACAGTGGTAGTTTCGGCAACAGTCGTAGTCTCGGCAACGGTAGTAGTTTCAGGAGCAGCCGTGGTTTCGGCAACAGTGGTAGTTTCAGCAACAGTGGTCGTTTCGGGAGCAGCCGTAGTCTCGGCAGCAGTCGTGGTATCAGCAACTGCAGCTACAGTAGTAGTCTCCGCAGGAGCCTCAGTAGTCGTATCGGCTGCAGCCTCAGTACTCTCCGTCGTCGCCCCGCCTACCGCAACAACATCCAAATTCTGAAGTGCCCAACTGACCGTGGCACAAACTTCTTCTTGAAACTGCGCCGCGGTCCCATCGGCCACAGCCGTATCATTCTGAATCACGGCAACGGGGACCTCGGCATCGGCTCCGAGACAACAGTCTTCCCCGCCTCCCAAAACGGTACAGTAGCAAGACAGGGACTTGTGAGCCACCTTCATCGACAGAGGAAGTCCACTGTAACTCCCGTAGGCCGTGAAGTTCGAACCGAGTCCCGAGAGGAAGTCGTAGAATTCATCCTGGTTCAGACCACCGCTGCCATCGGCGTCGGCGGTGGCCATGGCCGAAATCCAGGTATCGCATTCGTCCGTGGTGAATTCTTGGAGGTGTCGTTGGATGTTGGGGAGAAAGGCGGAAACGCCCGAGAGGAGGGCGAGGGAGAGGGGAATCTCATGGCTGGGGTCTTGGTTTGTTTGTTAGGGTGTCTGCAATGGAGAGAGAGATGTCGACAGGAAATGATGTCAGCAGTGGCTCGACGGTAGCGGTGCAGTCGTTAACGAGTCCGAACCAAGGTCATCACGAGAACGAGACCAATCGCCATTCAATCCAATTCACTCACCGCTGCTTTTCTTCAGGACACCAGGATCGAGAAAGCTAGACAGTCTGTTCACTGCAATGTTGTGTGATGTATTGATATTCAATACGATTGATTTCAAGTGTTGGAGCGACAGGTCGTCAAACACTATGGGCTCTCAATTTTGCATATATCCCAGGAGACAAGTTGTACTTTTTTGTGTAATGACCGTCAGGAAATAACTATCACCATCCATATTGATATAGTACGATGTCACTTCACACAAAATGTGTCTAGGTGATTGTCCAACTCTCTCTGTGGAGCGCCCTCGAAAACTGTTCAGACCTATGGCCAATAATTTTGTTGTTGCCACCCTCCGCCTGAACATAAAAGCCCCTCTCCTGAATCACCGCACCTTGTCTCTGCGCAGGATGAGTGACCTCCAATTCCTTGGAAGATCGTTGGTGGAGGAAAAAAATCCTTGTGCCTCTGGAATCGTTCACCGGTTACTCATTGGAATGGCTTAAAATTTTGTCTAGTATTTTTTTCGTAGAATGGCGCGTAGTTCAGGATATGCGGAAGGTATGAAGGGGTTCCGGAACCAAATTTTTTTAAAACAATCATGAATTAATATTAATATTGTGGGGCGAACGATGATATTTCAACGGAAAGGAAATTGATACGACCGCCTATCCTGTCAAACGGAATCGACGCCGAAGTCATTGTTTTGTTTAAGCTGATGGATGGAAGGGTCGGTTGATTCGAAAGATTTGGGTGATTGATATCATCCGGCGGATCCCCTGTGTGTCCGATCTGCAATATGGTACAATATTGTACCATACTTAAAATGGGACAAAAAAATGATGGGATAGCCATAGGACTGTGATGTATTATGTTGTGTGCCACCTTTAGAATGATCAGTTCTCGTTCAGGAGACAAGAAGACCCACACAGACCCCTTGTAATGGAAGGTGCCATCAGAGGATGTCCACAACTCAGAGCACAGAATAATTTTTCCTATTATTTTTGTCATATCATCCTGATGAGCAACATACCACTATTCAATGGAGTGAGAGAATTACATTGATCATTACTGAGTGTTGAGTTTATGTGAAAAAAATTGTTTCTGGTATGCCCAACAACACTTGCAGCTACCCAGTTTTTCCTCATCAGGGCTGGTAAAATATTTTAATTCTTGTCTTTCAGAGTTTTCTTTCATTGTAACATTTGCGGTTGGGCTATCAATATGTTGCATGAAAATCTTTTGAGTAGTAGAAAAATTACTAGCTTGAGCATGACTTGAACTCGATATTTATTGAGGTCATAAAAATAGTACACACACATTATCTCAGCCCCCAAAAGTAAAAGAGTACTTCTCACATGCAACATATTGCTAGAAACCAGATGATGTTTGCTGTTATACAGACCATTGCCATTGACCAAACAGTCATTGTTCATTTGTTGGTTTGCCACTACTCATCTCTTTGTTGTATTGATTCAATAATGCCCATTTTAAATGCTAACTATTAGATCATGTAAGTATATACCTGTTGCTCCAGGCAAAGAAGTGTTAACATTCATTGTCATGGGAGGCAGTAGATTGACATATGTAATAGGAATTTCCATTGGGCACCAATTATTACAACACAAAATAAAGACAAATCATGTTCTTTTATACTTGAATATACCTTTGTGGACATTTCAAGTATGATTTTTCTGGATATTTTGGGAACCATGTACCAGCTAGTCCCTGTTATCTATTCTCTGTGCAGCCGTAGATTGTGTCTTGTGTTGACATCAGAAATTTTTTGATATGTCTTGTCTTGATAAAAAAACTATGCGGTTGAGGGAATCCAACCATAGTGAGAATATTGTACGATAAACTTGGTAGATTTTGGTTCCACAGAAAGAGTATCATTTTCTATCTGAGATCTCTTATATGCCAATAATGTGATCTGGTGAAAATAGTAAAAGAAATTATGCTGTTTTCACGAAATCACATTATTTGCGCAATGTGCAAACAACAGAAATAGCGTCCATGACGTGATCGTGAGAAAATAACTTGATCATGAGAAAATAACATAAATTTGACATGTTATTTTGTATGACATTGTGAAAATAATGTCATCTTGACAACCTTTGTTTATCGTGAGAATATAATGTTAAAAATAAAACATGATCGGTGCAAATTCTGTTGCTTTCGCATTACACCAATAACATCACTTTGAGAAAATAGCAAGCCACTTGTGAATGATGTGTCATAGAGTACCTCTGTTTCTTTGTCCTAAATTTAGACATCAAAATTACAATGACTTTCAAGGAATTCCCTACGGCCCTATGTGAATGAACTCATAATGTGGAATCATGTGATTATGGGTCATTGCTCTGTATTGTGTGGTGTGGTACGGTGTTGTGTGAAAAATAAAAGTGGAAAATTATGATAGCAAATATAATTAAGCATTCTGGTACTGATTTCTACTGTAGGTAAGAAATGGGTGATCCCAACTTTATGATGATGCTACTGAGGACCAAGTCTAGTGGAAAGAATCACCAAATTTCATTTTTATTGAAGAGGTAGGAGGGGTGACAACTTATTGACCAACCGTTTGTTACCTGGCTACACACCAGGAACCTCTTGGCGGTCGGTCAAAAAATCTTCTCTCTAACTAGCTCTAGTTGCGACCAATCCTTGGGTACCTGGGTACCTAGAGGAAATCAATCTGACAGCTGGTCAGTACCTTAGGTTCTCCTAGGTTCTACAGAACCCCCAAACTCCGCCAAAATCAACCACTAGTCTAAAGCAAGCAATTGACCAGAGATTATGTATCTGGTTCCTAAAAGGAAATTTCATTGGAGGGCAAAAGTTCCAGGCAGAGTATCTGCCTATTTTGGAGGGGCTGATTGGTGGGCAATTTGGGTTCAAGCACCGTAGCTAGTAAAAATAACTGGGTTTTCACCCCTCCTGAAGAGGTAGCAATCCACACAGAATTCGTTGTAAAAGTAGTATAGAGGGAGCATTAAATCAAAACATAGAAAACACATGAAAACTCCTCTACAACTTTGCTGATGATACAGAATGACCAGGGTTCAGGGAGCACCAAGAAAATCCGGTATGCATTAAAAGATATCTATGTGCCTGAGACATAACTGGAAGAGAAAAAGTCAGAATTGAGTTTGGTCTCTTGCCTGGACTTGAAACCATTAAAGATGCAACATACGTAGTCTAGTACATACTTTGACTAAAAATTAGTTTGATGCAAAGCATCAGATGGTCTTTCCGTGGTTTTCTTGAATTGACTGTAAAATAATCGTTGCGTGTGGGTGTGCATGATGTGGCATCATAGCATGATCTCACAACTTTGACCACATTTGCTATCTGGCATGGTCATCAGCATAGAAAACATCCAATTTATATGTGTTACACTTTGAACCATTATCTCAATTTAGACCGCTAACCCCTAAAGGAAGCCAATTGGAGTTGGTGATCTTGACAACTTGAGGACATGTAGAGCTGGACTTAAGCTCTCAAGATAGTCCCAAAGGGTTTTGCAATCTTGGCCAAGTCTCAGAGGTTGAATATTGAGACCACACCAGTGGCCAAAGATACCTGACAATGGGCCAAACTCAATTTTGACTTGTACTGTCATAGAATACTACGTACCACAACAGATGCATAATTTCAAAGTGATTAAGTATATTATGTGCATGACTGATTGGCGATGATCTGAAAAGAATTGACACTATCTACGTCTATTAAATCAAACCAAATAAAATCTATCTCACAGTATTAGACAGGTCAACAAATAATGCTAGAACAAATATTAAAAACTTGTTAGATCTAGAGCGGATGATTTAGAAAAATATCCAGATAGAAATCAGATTTAACCATCTAACTTCAAAAATCTACTTCAAAAGTCTACTTCAAAAGTCTACTTCAAAAATCAAATACATTAGATCATTGCTAAACTATGATTTCATGCCCTGGGCAAAGAACAGCTTAGTTGTATTCTTAAAAAATCTATCTAATCATGAATAAGTCTTCTCAAGAGAGTCTTAATTTCATCTTGAAGGCTTAAATAATTAAACAACTGATCTATGTTGGCAAATAAATTGGGGATTGGTTTTCCCTTTTGGAGAATTAGCTTTCTTTATTCGCATTTACTGATGATTGTACTATTCCTACATTAGAATGATAAGATATCGAGTTTTCTTCTTGGAAATTGGCTTCTACAGTCAAAAAGCTGGACCTGTGCCCGTTGACATATTGGATTCCAATATTATCACCACATCATCGGATTATACAACTACATGAGAAATTCTGAGCATGGCATGGTAGGAACTGTGGGATGGTACGAGCTAGAATTCACTTTGAACTACGTGGTGGACTTTTAACAAGGAACGATGGGATTTAGTATTCCCACGTATGATTGTACGCGTCAACACTTCTAGAGCTTCCAATATCTGACTTATGTTACTCCATAGAAAACATACCAATTTCTATGGGGTGAACTTTGACCCATTTCATCAGTTTTGGCTTGTTATGGTAGTGCAATTGCAGCTGTCGTCTGTCAAAGCTGAGGAAATGTAGAACTTGACTTAAACCCCTGAGATAGTCCCAAAGGGTTGTGCAATATTGGCCGGGTCTCAGGGGTTGGACATTGAGGTGACACCAGTGGCCAAAGATATCTGACATGTCGTGGTTCAAAGTGAATTCTAACCCGCATTGTAACAGAATGAAGAACCCGTGAATGAGCTGTTTTGAACCATTGGAGTATACGATGTACTTATGTCTATGTCTTATAGGGTATGTTAGGGCTTTTGAATTATTTACTCCTCTGTCCATGCCCTTGGTGTCCTAATAATACCATTTCACATGTGCAATGAGCAATTGTATGTAGGTAGGTATGATAAGTATTGTACATACACTGTGCTTGAAGGCAAATGTCATGCTTGCACAAACATTTCATCAGATGAAATTGCTTTTGCAGTAGTAAAAGGCATTTGTCCTGTATTTTTTCTCAAATATTTTTGCCTCCATTTTGTTTTACAAAATCACACAACCATTGATGTTGTCAGACAAAAACCACTTTTTGCTTATTAAAGTTGATGGGTACCCTTTCTCAAAAATCTTGTCAGTTTTGACACTTAACTGACACCTCACTGATAAACATTATTCGTCTAACGAAACTAGGCATTTTGTCAGACAAAATACAGGGGTTCCATATAACTGCCCCAATTTCCATAGTAGAATGGTTGCATAACGCCAGCCATGTGCAATCTCCATTATTACACTGCTGGCAGGGAGGTGGAAAACCTCCTAATGTAACATGCCTGGGACACAGCATGGAGGAGCTCTTTGCATAGGCACTCCAAGTAACTGTGCACCAGGCACAGGAGAAGGGGTCTTGTACATCAAGGTAGCCATGGATAAAACAGAACTGCAGGGATAGTGAATCCCAATGAGTCCTGATGTCTTGCAGCCCAAATGCATGGATGCAACCCTCATGTCTCAGAGTTACATGTTTTAGGACATGCCTGTGTTTGCCTCTCTTTATGTTAATCATCACTTCACCATGCCTAGTGTGATTGCCAAGGTTAGCTTTAGAAAATGCCCGTTTTAGAGGGGATTTTACTAGTGAACATACAATATATTGAAATTCTGATTCAACAAGGAGAGGTTTGACTTGACAGGCTGAATCAGAAATCCAAAAACTTGGATATTTACTGAGATGAAATTTCCCAAAGTTCTACAGGAAGTATATGTATGTGAAAGATTGTCTATGTGGCATAGTTTTTGCTCATCTGTAATCACCATTAGCCATGACTTTGGTCTGAGAGCATTGCAAAAATACATCATCATTTAATTTTCGGATGTTTCAGATTTCTAAATTATTTCATTTTCTATTATGCGTCAAGAGTTTATTCATGGTCTCTCAAGATAAATGAAGTTTACATCAAAGAGGACAAAAAGGGCAGGTGCATTGTGTCTCTTTCCTGTGACTAGATGTGCAGATTGAGTCAAAGTGGACAAAACTGAAGCAGTCTAAATGTAATTGTGTTGATCACAGAGTTTAAAAATGTCAGCACAGTGATTGTTACTTCAGATACAGTCCAAAATGCTTGGAGTTAGTCAAATTGAGAGAATTGAATAAATTCACCACCAAATTGTGGAGAGTAATTGTCCAGAGGACACTGCTGGTCATTTCAAGATGTGTTGCTATTGAACTATTGAACTCAAGGTATTACTTTTTCATTAACTCTGTATGTATTACAAGCTTTCTCCTTGTTTGATGAATGAGTTTCACTTACACTGAATCTGAATTTTTTGATAACATTAACAAATGTCAAATGCAGAAGAAGGCACAAAGGCAACAGTAAATCAATAAATGATAAATTAAATTGTCTAATATCTCCTAAATTTCTTAACTGCGCTGCTGATGTCTTTTTCCACACATTTTGTTCATCGTGCAGTGATACTGTGCTGAACTTACTTACAGCTGCAAGTGAATTACCGCTGAAACAAGTAAATGTCACTTACTTGTCAAACCTATGGGAAGGTATTCCAAAGAAAAAAGTATTGTAATTGAAATTTTCAATGAATCTCCACCTGCCACCATGCAACTCATCAAACTCACCCAACACTCAACGTTGATTAATTGAAAGTGACATTAGCTTTTCTCTCTGTAGCTTCTCTCTCTGTAGCTTCTCACTCTGTGTTGCAATAGATGTCACTTCTGCCCGTATGAATGAGACTGATGACACACCTAAACCTTTTGCAAGAATTGAATTGATATTGCTGTGTTTGCACAGCTTCATTGGATAGCCTGCATCTGTGACTTTGTGTTTGACTGTGCCATCAAAAGGTCCTCACATATCACCCTAGAAGTAAGAAGCTTAGGTTGCATTGTTTGCTTTTGACGTAGCTGATTGTACCAATGTTGAAATAGTTGAAATACAAATTAGTTGGTGGTGAAAGACTTGCTTCAGCACTTGGTACTGAATTTGATGCATGTGTGGTTGTTCCTTGTGCAGAATCATCTGGTGATGTATCATGATCAATCTTTGTTTTATCGATGCATGAGGTGGCATCTACTTGTAGAATGCACCATTAGCAGAAGTTGGAATTTTACAAGGAAAATCTGCTCTCCATCTACTGCTCAAGACATTGATTTCATTCATCTTTAATGACTTGATGACATTGTACTCTAAACTGTTACAGCTTCAATTTGGTACACGTACCGTAGGTGTCTCCAAAAATATATGTGTTGTATTTGCACTCTTGATTTGTGAGATTTCAAAAAGGTTGCTTCTATTTAAGTGTATTTTAGATTTTTGGAGTTACGATTCAGTTTGGCATGATGAAGATCTTTCAATAGGTCAGTGTGATGCCCGTCTCTCAGTCTGGGGATTGACAACTTGCACTTCAAGTAGCATCTTGGTTTTGGGTTCACTTTGAGTGCACTCCTTTTAGAAAAATAGTAAATCATTTTTGTGTTATGACCATGAGAAGATCTATCAATTTGTACATCATTCAAGTTTTGGGATAGCATTCTTATTCCTTATTGGGACAATTGAAGGCCTTCATAAGAAAGCCTGTTTTGCTGTGACCATAGTGAGGGTCTTTGGAATCGTCACGGCTATACAAGCCAATAAAATCTGCACTAGGATAACAACCAATGCTGAGGTCGAGACTGGGAGTCATAATCAGACCACCTGTTTCATTTTAGGATTTTCTTACCATCCAGTTCAAGTGTGGGTCCCAGTACTTTGATGGGACACTCAGGCAATTTCCACAAGTGGGGAGATGATTGTGGACCCAAATGGTATGTGGCCTGGCAACTGGCCAAAGATCAATACGGGAATTTTTTGCTCAACAAATGGAGGCACGGATCAGGTTTTCTGTGGCCACATTGGATATGGTGCAATGAATTTCTCAGCAATGGCATTTTGGTGATGGCCACCCAATCCATGGATGTTCTGACAGAGATGACAGAATGACTAAGAGTTGAGTATGGATCACTTGCATAGTGGTGCCAACCTTGGCAGCTTCCCTCTCAGGAGAGGTTTGCCACATAGCACATTTGCAGAATTTATGGGGATTTTGGAAGATCAACTGGCTTGCATGGTCCACCCAAATGGTGCTGCCAATATAACCATGTGTAAAACTGTGGCCAGAGTGAGTCATAATATGCCCCAGGGGTAGGGAGTGAAACGAAATGTGATACCCTCACCTGCCTTAGCATAACCTGTCTTGAGAGAAGAATAAAGGGTTATAGCAGGGCAAGGTGTAGCCTGAGTAATTGCACAAGCAGCATGCAGTGGACAGTCTATGACAGAACTCAGATATGGGTGTTTGAAAGGGAGAGTGTTAAGTCAAACATCTACAGAAGACAAAGAAAGGTCACAAGGTGGGGTATCCAAAGGATGCCCACATAGAAGATGGACTGCATGAAGTAGCTGCATACACCGGTAGTGCTGGAAAAATGTGTTTTAGGCAGTGTGGGTGGTTCAAAAGGGAAACGGTGTCCTGCGGAGAGATCATGGAGCAATCAACCTGATAAGAGCAAGAGCTGGTTGATGGAGGGACAGGAAGAGACCCATTAGAAACATCACAAAGACATGTAGGATCAAGGTCATTTGTCAGTCAGAGCCTTCTAAAGATGGTAGAAAGAGGTCTCCAAAAAGAGACAAAAGAAGAGATAAAGCCTGCTTGGAAGACATTGGAGTTGAACAATATTAATAGCCACCAGCCCAAGCCAATACTAAAACCAAGCAACACTACCGTAAAATGCGGAGCATAAGCACCACCAGTGTATAAGCCCCAAATGTCTGATTTTCGGAACATTTACATTTTTATAGCGTTCTAACATATAAATTAAAACTAAAACCCTCTTGGGTAGTTTCTCCACATCATCAGCAACACTCCCACATGTAGCGCTCCCGTGACTCCCGATGGTTGCCGAAACCTCCGATTCCGTCGGAAGTCACAAACATCTCGCGCACATGGTGTCGGAGTTCTTAGCATGGACGAAGCATGGAGGGCGAATTGTGATGTGTTGTGACGTAAGTACAATATCCCTACCTCGAGGTAAGTTTTAAGATACCAATAATTTTCACCGTGTTAATATCACTAGCTTGTTACAGTGTATAAGCCCCACTAAAATGTATCTTTTAACATTTGTGGGTGCTTATGCTCCGCATTTTACGGTAGCATTATATAAGTTACAAGGCCGACTTCTAGGTAGTGACTGGCACATACTAGAGGAATCTGACTGAACAAACATGATCATTCCAATGCTGCATGCTAAAACAAAACAGAAGCACAAAGTAGCCAAATGATAGAAGAGGCTATCAGAGCGTGACACAAATGCCTGAAGAGTGATGAAGATCAAAGATGCAAAGATTCCCGTCCTCGTGAGTTGATGGCTACATAGATATGTGGCTAATTGGTATCATTATTTATTGCATTCATGTCATGCCCCCGCCAAAATGAAGGCAGAAGAGAGAAAAATATGAAGCAATTGCCTAAGAAAGAGAATTGGAATTTGGATCTGGATCAGGGTAGAGGAAAAAGCCACACCAGGCCTCGAATATCCACACCGAAGGGTAGACATACCAATGAAGTCTCCAAGAAAAATTCTACCATATACATCCATGCTACATCCCAAAAGTGTGGTGGAAATGGAAAGTGCACATGCTGCAACACCACAGAAAGTTGAATTATTGATACAATAACAGCCACTTGGTCGAGGTGCAAGTGATCAGGAGGGCACTTGAAAGAGAACAAGACCCGTGTACAGTATAGGTCCTGGTTGGGAAAGACTCTGCGGATGATAAGGAGGCTGGGTCACTGGGGCATAACAAACATCCAGGGCCCATGAAATCAGTTGAATGCTGATTGGAGAGACTCCATGAAGGGACAAAAAGGAAGATGATGGCGGGATCACTTGGAGGGCCATGAGCACGTATAGCACAGTAGGAAACAGGACAACCCATGATCATGCAGGGATTGGAACATTTCACATGGAAGTCACTCATATGGATCAAAACATGACCCAGCACCTTTAGTTTAACAGAAGGTTCCCAAGGCATTGAACTGCAAGGACAGAGGCTCCCAAAATCATGGGAGACGTCCTTAGCAGAATTGTGGACAGCAGTGCCAGAGGCAAGAAGGTCTATCACAGCTTTGTCATCTGAATCATCCCAACCATCAAGATGGACATATGCTTCATCCTTAGACTCAAGCATGATCTGATGAACTGCAGCAATCAACTTGTTTTTGGCTCAAGGTGGCTTAAAAGACAGGCAAAAGCTAGAGAAGGCAGAGTAGCAAGGCTGATTGAGGAGGTGCTCTTTCTTGTCAAGAGCAACAGGCCGCCACCTGTGACATGTCTGTCTGATAAACCACTCGCTCTAAGTGGTGCACTGATGATGAATGATTGGCCCTTAACACATTGGCTTTTCAGATAGAACCATCCCATTTCTTGAGCATGGAAAATACAGTGTGCTTGGTATCAACAGTGGTTGCAAAGCGGCCAAGTTTGGAAACAAGATCTTGGCGATGGGCTCAGTCAGTGCAAATGGGATTGGAGTTGAGCCTAATTTGAGACAACGATCTGGCTTTCTTGATACGATATACTCATCCCATTCTTGAGAATAGATAATACAGTATACTTAGGCTGTGATTTTGTTCGTCGAATAGACGAACAGCAATATCGCTAAAAAAGGCTGTTCTCTGTTCGTAGCTTAAATCGTGATTTTGTTCCTAGGAATAGACGAACAGATAGCCATAATTGCCTTTTTTCTGTTTGTCTATCCGTTTTGAGCGATCACGAATAGACAAACAGAGGGTCCTGTTCGTCCCCACGAAACGAATAGACGAATAGACGAACAGCGTTTCCCGCCTTTTTTGCACCACACCGCGCATTTTAACTACATCAAATTTATTCTTTTGTGTTCTTAATCATATTAAATGTGCGTAAGTTATACTATCCCCCTTTTCACAAAAATTAGTTTTCATTAAATATCCATGATTAGGTCAGTTTTCGTGGTGGCGGGAAGGCTTGTGATTGGTCTATTGGTCTGTTTGCTATTCCAGATGATCCAATTTTACAACAAAGTTGTGATTTGACAGACAAATATGAATAGACAAAAAATCGCCGGAATACCTATTCGCTATCCGCTGTTCGACAAACAAAATCACAGCCTTAGCATCAAGGGTGGCTGCAAAGTGGTCAATTTGGGAAAGGAGTGCCTGGCCATGGGGCCATTCTCGTTTATCCCCTTGGCAGAACAAATGGACATTACTGTAAGGAACTATTCAAGGCCATTTCAAGGTATGGAGAAGGTTAAAAATAAGCAAACTACAGTGTTGAACCTTTCAGTGAGCAGTAGCTACAGGAACATTTTTGCTATATCCACTTAGCCATCTTGAATTCAGAAATAAATTGAGTGAGCAGAAGAGTGGACTCGGAAGAGTGATGATCAACCCTGTCCACCAATAGCTTGAACAGGGTAAGACCACTTTTCTGTGTACCACTCAAGGTATCAGTATTACAAGTTTGCTTGACTTGAACAAGTACCAATGCCTTGGTTCGCGACTCTCAGCATCAACTTGAACTCTGTAGGTATTGACGAGTTCTCCATAGCCCCAAACAGGACTTTTACAATATTGAGTGCGGAGGTTCTCAGAGAATACCCCTGATCCCACTGCAAGAACATCAAAGAAGTCTACTCCAATAAGGATGTTACACACATTAAGTATACAATCTGTGTCCGCCGAGTCAATAAGTCCATTTGTTGCAATATGGGGCTTGATGAGATCCATGACACGTTATTCTCTTCTGTAGAACCATCAGACAAAAACGATCTCATTGTGGATATGGTCAACAAAAATGAAAGCAACGAGACATTTTCGTAAGGAATGACCTTTGAGCCGTAGGACTTGTTCTTGTTACTTTTACAATTCTGATGTATTCGACAGTAGACGACCTCGCTTTGAACAAGCGGAAGAGCTTTATCAAGCATCCTTCAGGATTGCATATTATCGAGATTCTCTGTGAAAGGCAGCAAAAAAACGGAGGGAATATTTGCGAAACGAGATGCTTTGTTTTCTTTGCAAATGCTAAGCGTTGCATTTATCATACATGAAAAAGATTTGCGGTTAAAGTTGCTACGTTTTTAAACACCTACAATAAATAACAACCAATAGACTCTGTGCACGTCAATATCAATTGTTAATCCAAATAATTGCGCACATCAGTAATTACATTCCCACATAAGGAATCTAAACCAAAGAATCACGGTCTTCGACATCGTGAGATTTCTTCAAGGTAGGCGCAATGATACTCGTAGCCACCGTCGAAGCAACACCCATTGCAGCCAATGCTGAACCGACAGTCTGCTTTTGCGTATCTTCATTCTCGTCCACAATAATTTCCTTTTCGCCCTCCTCTTTACCGTCACCATCGGACCATACTGACGATCCATCATCACTATCATTATTTTTGTCATTTGAATCTTTTTTCTCATCGAATATCTGCTGATCCGTTGTTTCTTCTTCTGGTTCCGTCACGGGCTCAAGTGTGGGATGCAACTCTGCATCTGCGGCGTCAAAGTTGGCAAGAGCGTCCTCCTTCGCAGCTTCGCCTGCAAATTCTCTCAAACGTTTTTCCTCCTCCAATTTCCTCTGATGAAGAAAGATGAAGCATCCTGCGCACAAAGGGATAAATACTGCGAATACATAACCTACGACGGCGCCTGCTCCAAGTCCACCACTGCCTGCATCTTCCGGTTCGGTTTCGGTCACTGTTCCCGTGGAAGCAACGGGTTCGTTTACAACACCATCAGTACTTATCGATTCGTCGACTCCCTGAGGAGCCGGTGTCGGCGGCGGTGTCTCCAAAGGCACATCTGCCTGCACCGGCTCCTCAACTTGACTCACAAGAAACTGTATCTGTTGACATAGCAGATTCGCATAAACGGTAGCATTATTTGGCATATCAAACATCGCCTCAGCATCCGGCCCAGTACAACAGTTTGCACCTTGTCCAAGCCTCATGCAATTGCACGTCATGGTTTTATAGAGCACACGATACTTCCAGGGTAAGCTCGAGAAATCAGGATATCCTTCAAAATATTTGTCAATATATGGTGGATCGTCAATTGAGGTTAGAAAGGTGTAATATTCATCCGGGGACAGTCCGCCGGATGCATCACTGTCGGAGGCTTGTGCGGTGAATAGCCAGTACGAACATTGATCACTATTGAAGGTGGTATTGGCAGCTGCAATGTCGGGAATGATCGTCTGAGCTTGGGTTTGTGTTGAGAGCAATGCCGATAGCGATAGACATAATTTTTTGTTGAAATTTCTCATGATATTGCGTTGTTGGCGAGGGAGTTGTTGTTGTCGACGTGTTTAGCTTCAAAGTTATAACCGGGTTGTTTGAGAGCGATAGCAATCTTCTTCTGACAAGACAGTAATACTGACATATTGTATGATATAAAAGTGAGTTCGCAAAACGGAACGGCAACACACCAAAACGCTAGAAGAAAGTTTCGATCTCAACCAAACTTTCCAGTACACATTGCATGAA
>JABMIG010000007.1:1263572-1336018 GCA_013187285.1 Cyclotella cryptica
AAAAGAAGGAAAAGAAGGAAAAGAAGGAAAAAGAAGAAAAAGAAGGAAAAGAAGGAAAAGAAGGAAAAAGAAGGAAAAGAAGGAAAAGAAGGAAAAGAAGGAAAAGAAGGAAAAGAAGGAAAAGAAGGAAAAGAAGGAAAAGAAGGAAAAGAAGGAAAAGAAGGAAAAGAAGGATAAGAAGGTAAAAGAAGGTAAGAGAAGGTAAAAGAAGGAGAAGAAGGAAAAGAAAGAAAAGAAGGAAAAGAAGAAAAAGAAGGAAAAGAAGGAAAAGAAGAAAAAAGAAGAAGAAGAAGAAGAAGAAGGAAGAAGAATGGCAAGTCTGGCCAAGAAGATACGGACATCAAATAGGACGAAGTAGCCGACCTTGAACATGACGCTTTTGCCAAAATGCCTCCCGAGAAGAAGACCATCTCCCCTAAACCACCCCGCTCTGCCAAAAAGAAGCCCACTGATGATGTAACAGAAAGCATGACAAAGATGTCAGTTGCTTCTCCTGTTGTTGAGATCAAACCCCCACCATCCGTCTGTTTTGACTTTCACTTGCCTATCTCCAAGTATACTGTTATGAATGAGACAAGCACCAACATCTACTTGGCGTTGGTGGGTTGCCAGCTCCCTGACGATTATCTCAAGCATGCAAAGGTCTTGCCTGGCGCAAGAACGTTTTCTGTACTCATCAGTGCCCCTCGCATGATGTATGAGGAATGCTTTATCAGGGCATGCATGGGTGCCAAATGGAATCCCAACAGCTCCCTAACTGTCGCCTTCAATGCCCAAGTTGTCCAGCCTGTCTGCCAGGAGTTCCCCGAAAACACGGACTTCATCAACGGAAATCCAATGACAATTGACTTGGATGAACAGTGTGTCAAGGGACATACTCAACTCCTCAATGGGGACAGGAGAGTTAGGCACACTCCTAGTGTTCAGGCGCAGAGGCAGAGGCAGTTCCTCAGGGGATGGACCTTCTACATTGAAGCAGTGAAGAGGAACCTCAGGAAGGTTGGCAGGGCTGAAACGCTTGTCTTTGGCTGCGGAGACAGTGATGACGGCTCTTCAGAGGAGGAGAATGATCTGAACATGGGACCATAATTATTTTGTTTTAGAATGGTTCGTTTTAATTGATATCAGTTTAAAATGTATACTATGCTATCCCAGTTCCTTTTCTAACGGTGAAATAGTTCACTATTACTAGCTTTCCCCATCATAAATCCTTATAGTGAACTATTTCACCATTAGCTGGTCGATTCCTACATGACTCCTGTAGACAGACAAAAAAATTGTCCCCCACAGATAATTTAGGCTTGGCATCATTACTTGCATAAAAGTACTTAAGCCTCATTCATGTCAAGTTTACACTTGAAAGCTACGCATATACAATAATGTCAAAAAGTTGTACCAGACATTCAAGGCTTATCTGAAAAAAATTATGCCATTGTACCCCCACACATGCCATGTATGCCAATGTATGCACAAGTTAAGCAGGTAGGTGCCTGTCATCCTTGTTCCACAAAAACACCGAAACCCTCTCATAGCACTCACAGCAACACCATGAACTCCAAAACACTTTTTCTTTGATTTCTCAGCTTCCTGATCGCTTTAGACCACAAAACTAGGACCATTTGAAAGATCTGCTCAACACGCATCTGTTGCGCTTTCATTCACGTCGTAAGTCCCAGTGGTTGTCGAGATATTTTGATTTGAATCCAGCAGATGGAGCTGAATCTCAGAAATTCTTGCCTTCACACTTTCTTTGATATCTCAGCTTCCGCTGATGGCTTTAGACCACAAAACTAGGACCATTTGACAGATCTGCTTAGTGTGCATCTGTTGCACTTTCATTCACTTTGTAAGTCCAGATGGTTGTTGAGATATTTTGATTTGAATCCAGCAGATGGAGTTAATGCTTAGAAATTCTTGCCTTCACACTTTCTTTGTTTTCTCAGCTTTCTGATGGCTTGAGAACACAAAACTAGGACCATTTGAAAGGTCTGCTCAGCGCACATCTTTTGCGCTCTCAATCACCAACGTCTTTTGATTGGGTTTGGATACACTGGGTGACTACTGTACTTGTCCTACGTGTCTAAATGTCCAGATATCCAGACCCAAATTCCGAATTTAGAACGGATTTGGGACAGTTTTTAAAAATGGCTACTGTAATATATTTTACTCCAAATTGATCCAAATGTCAATTTTCACTATACTTACATATGAAATACTGTAAATTCTTGAGAATGAGATTTGTCGACATAATCAACATCAAGAGCTCAGCACTATGGTACAATATTGTACTGTACCCTCCACCATGGTCTCTGGCATTTGTCCCACTTTCCATAGGTCGCCTCCGACGCCACCGGAGATATCAACCAGCAGGCCATGTTGACACTTTTATATTCCTTCCATAACCACTGAATATTGCCTTGAGATTCTCGCCCTTGTTCTCGTGTATTCAAACAGCATCGGCGATTCGTCTTCGCTCATGACTTTCAAAGACTTCACAAGGAATTACTTGTTTATGTGCTTCCACCTGCTTCCACATGGTATTTTTTTGGTCTAAATGTCTATTTTTCAAAAAAAAGACAAAGGGGGGGGGGTGTCCAGACACCCCCCCCCTCTTTTTTCCAGTTTAGGAATGGATTTAGACAAAAAAGGGGGTAGGGCAGGCAGTTTGGAACAGATGTAGACTTTCCAAATATTTGGATATCTAGACATTTAGACACTTAGGACAATTACGGTAGTCACCCTCTACAGTTTCTTTAGTCTTCAAGGTACCATAGATCTTTGGAGGCTCGAATGGGACTAATCGTGGAGAATGAGCAAACTCGGGCAAAAACAGTTCTGGAAAATGATTTCGAGCAATACAAGCCAAAGAAAAAGTGGCCCGTACAGAGATGCAAATTGGAAAAATATGTGAATGATCCAGTGTTAAGGCCAGTGCACAAGCACTTCAGCCAAAACCTTTGACATGAGAGAGTTCTGTTAAAATATGGGAAGATAAAGGCAAAGGGCACTCTTTGTTCAAACAGCAATTACAAGCTGCTGAGCATCACAAATGAGTTGATGTTGATAATTGGGTGATTACTAAATTATGAATGTATTATGCTAGCCATACCATATTGGTAATCAGGTAGACAGGTAAAGTTCTATGTCTGTACCGCTGTGTAAGTAACGAGGTAGACAGGTAACCTACCGTATCCGTTGGAGTATGTGTACATATTGTATATATAGCACACCCTTGCAGCGGTATTGTGTAGACCATATCTGTGCTGCATTATGGGGTACCAGCAGCTGGACTGATGATGGGGGGGCGCATGACTGTGCTGCATGGAATGCAGGGTGCTGGGAGTTTCCACTGCGGTAGTAGTGGTTGATCAGCTGTTAAAAAGTGAGGTTGTACTGCTTGATGATGGATGGCGGGGTGATGTTTAGTGACATAGTCTGCTAAGTTGGTAGCACCAGCACGCCAGTACGGCCGAAAATGTTTTTGGTTAGTACGACAGTGCAGCCAGTGAAAATTTATATCCATGGCTTTAGTACAGTTTGGTTGGACTGTGTTGTTGACAACACCCAGGGCTGTGGAGTTGTCCGTTTAAATGGGGGTGGGTGGTTGTGGATGGTCCATTTCGATGAGGAGCTGGTGCAGTGGTATAACTTCTCGATGCTGATGTATACATGCCAAGTTCAGCCTCTGTGGCCGAGGACATGACTGCTTTGATGATTTGCGCAATGGTGAGGACGGCCCCACACTGCAAACGAGGTGTTAGCAAGACTGTTAGTGACAAATTATCTCTTGCTAACAAATCGTATGTAGGAATTATACTGGGCGATTTCTCATTAGTTTGTGAAAAATCAAAACTGTTAGATAAATTGTTAGTACGTTTGAGGCCTCCTCCTATCTATTCTAAACGACCCTTGCTAACAGTCTAACTAACAACATCCGCTTTGCTAACGCTTAGCTAACAGAGTTGATTGAGATCGAAAATGATTGACTCAAATCCTTACTAACAGATTTACTAACAGCGAACTGTGCCAACACGCGCGGGCTCTGGTAGGAGTAGCGCTGTTGAGAATCCATTTTCTCTGTTCATACAAAATCGACTTTTGATGAGATATCGCATTTTGAATAATGTAACTCCTCTGTTCCAACAAAAAATAATTCTTTTAGAGAAATTAATTTTTAATGGACTAGATTTTGCCCCAAAACAAACTCAAAAACACACTCATCCAATCATTAAAGTAAAACATACTCCTTTCCCTCATCACTCTCATATCCCCAACAATGAACATCCTCTCACAGAAAGCACAACCCTTGACACGCTCAAACCAATGTTGACGCTCAATATTATCTTTGGTACACCACCAAATGTCAGCGCATAGCTGTAGATTGCGTAGCTCATGATGACAAGACATCATCAACTCTCTTCACTCTGGAACGCCACCTCTTGATCTCTTCTGGGCTTTTGAACGTTCCTCATGGCATTCAGGACAAACTGCATGTTGGCATTCTCCTGAAGGTTTGTTCTCTGGCAAATGAATACACAATACGCAGTAGCCAGCGATCTTCTTGCAGTATTCCACCCAACTGTCAGAAACTGCTCGTAGACCTTGGACCAACATCATAGGGAACAGATCAACTGTGAACCATGGACTGATGTCTATGGGTTTGAACACCCCATGAAATGCTCGGCAACCTGGGACTCCTTCAGGGAGTGTGTCCAGTTGCACCTGCAGACTGTCTTTAGGACTGATGCAGCAGAGCAAGAACGTTTCTATATCAGCAATGGGCTGAAGAAACCTAACAGGGTACCTAACAGGGACTTTGTGCAGAGGATCCAATGCCTTAACGGGTATGGTTTATTTCACCACTGTACCATTTCGTCCCCCGTACCCATAATTGTACGCCTAATACTACCTCTGTTTTCTGTGATAAAAATGTTCTTCTAAAGTTATTATCTAGAACAGCAGAGTTCAACTCAGCTTCAACTTCACATCAGAACAGCAGAATTCAACTGCAAACTACATACTGAAGTGAACACAGATATTGAAACACAAACCACCATCATAATCCCCAAATGAAGAATCTCCTCACTTCTTGCCCCTTCCCTTCCGCCCCTCTTTGCATTGCCATAAAACCACCATCATAATCCCCAAATGAAGAATCTCCTCACTTCTTGCCCCTTCCCTTCTTGCCACCCCTCTTTGCATTGCCATAAAACTCAGGTGGGATTTCTGGGAAAACGGGCTCATTGTACTCTGGAGGAACTTCTCTGCCCTTGGCCACATCATCCATTCGCTGTAGAACACGTTCTGCTTCTTTGTGAAGAGCATGTGCAAAAGTAACAAGATTGGGGTGGGTGGTAGGGCAAATGCCATTGAAGTGCCTATTGTAGCGCTCAAGACCATTGCTTGTGCGGTGTAGCAACTTCATCTTATCCTTCTTATCTACAAGATGGGCAACATTCCACACTTTCACAAACTCTGGTTGCATCCAAAAGCTGGGAAATAGCAGAAACGAATATTAGCACATAAGCAGGAAAAGTGAGAAAACCCAATGAATGAAACTTACGGCATAAAATAATCAGCCCAAAAGTCATCCCACTTCTTCTCAGACTCTTTGTACTCATCGGAACCCTTTCCGTAGAGTTCGGCACAATAATCATAGATCTTAGCAGCAACAAAAGCCGTACCCTTGGGGTTCAAATGCTCAACAGGTATGACTGTAATCAAATCAATAACGCCCTTTTGCATAACAAACTTCACCTCCTCTTCTGGGATCCCAAGTTTTATCATCTTCCTCCTCAGTGCCTGCTTGAAGTGAAAGAGACATCCAATCAAGTCTGCCTCGGAGAAATGATTTGATACTTGAGTAAAAAATGCTCTCTCGAAGTCAACGCCAATGTATGCAGGTGCAATCTCATCAACAGCAGAACAGAGCCAGTTGAAGGCTTGCCAATAGCACTCATTGGTCTTGCCTGTCATGAGTATCCATGCCACAGGTATAAAAATGCGGAGGCGTGCATCAAACACCATGATAATGAGGCATTGATAGAAGGGATGGGGTACAATATCGAATGTGGCATCAACAAACATATGGACCTGAGCAGCAAATTAATACAAGAATGAGTGAATGGCTTGCAACAACTTAATCATTTTAACTGGAGCTTTGATTCTCACCATAGGGTACATGAGGAGGTTCAACAGAGCAGGGAGAGCAAAGCACATCATTCTTTGCATCTTCTTCTCGTCGGTGAAGGTCGTGTTGCAGCGAAGAAAAGCGGTTGCGGAGGGGCCAGAATATTGTGACTCAACTTTGGCAATGGCATTGGAACCAAATGTTTTCTCACGGGAATGGTAGACAAGATTGCGAATTTGACTTTTATCAAGGCCATTAAAGTTGGGACCAACGACTGCAGTGAAGTGAGCAACGCAGTCACGCCAGATGAGATCTGCTGGGTCATGAAGGTGATCAGGGTGGGTGGCTCGTTTTTCCACCCATTGGTGCATTTGGTCGCTGCAGTTGGATGATGTAGATGGCAAAGGAACTTGTTTGCCATTCCTGCGAAGACAACCTGGTGCATGCTTGCCAGTTAAAGCCGTGGTGCCATCGTCGAACTCTTTCAATACGGCAGTACATTCGGGCTCTGAGCGAAAGCTGGAACAACGAAGACGGCTGCCATTCTTGAGTTGTTTGTGAAGGGTGAAGGCAAATCCATTGTACCACTTCTTGTTACCAGAAGGTTTGGTAGCAGCATTAGTGGTAAAAGAGGCATTGGACTGAACTGGAGATTGGTTGGTATCGTTGGATTGAACTTGCACTGGACTCTTCTTGCGGGGTGGAGAAGCATCATCATCAGCTGGGGCAGATTGGATGTTAAAATCGCTTGTTGGTGCCTTTATATTGGCAAGTGGCACCCTGTTATTGGTGTTTGAACCCCAGACACGGTTGGACATGTTCTGGAATGATGCCTCAGCAGATTCAGTGTTCCGCATTGTGGAGGGAGGTGGGGGAGGGGGACCAGCGGGTACATAGATTGATCCATATGACGATTGGGGCTGAAATGAGCTTGCAATGGATCCCATGGGTGCATTTGTGGGTGTAGGGTTGAAAACATTGCAGAACTGTGCAGTTGGAGCTTGATTCCATGCTGGATGTACCATAGGAATGGGTGGAGGTGCCGAAGAAGGAAAGGAATGTCGCTTGGCCCTTGCCCGGAGAGCAATGGCGGCAATTCGGTTGTTCTCAGATCGATCCCATTCAACAGGAGACATCTTCAAACCAGGGTGCCATGGTCTAGCGGTGAGACTATTTTTGTTGTTCTGATGATTAGACACTAACACGGTACAAAGGAAAGCAAATTGTTAGATCAATGCAAAGAATCACATACTAAACACGACTGGCCAACTCACTGCTGCTGCTGAAGTAGTACTGTGGATCGCCCCCCCGCCTGAATTTGACAATGAAACTTGGTATGCGGCTAAAACACAACCTAAACTGAATCCCCTGCAGTTGGGATGGTGATTGGGGACGATTTGGACGCGATATTAGACGAATGACACGGCATGATATATGGGGTACAAAACTAGACACGAGAGGAGAACTCACTGCTGCTGCTGAAGTAGTACTGTGGATCGTCCCCCCGCCTGAATTTGACAATGAAACTTGGTATGCGGCTAAAACACAACCTAAACTGAATCCCCTGCAGTTGGGATGGTGATTGAGGGAAATTTGGACGCGATATTAGACGAATGGCACGGCATGATATATGGGGTACAAAACTAGACACGAGAGGAGAACTCACTGCTGCTGCTGAAGTAGTACTGTGGATCGTCCCCCCGCCTGAATTTGACAATGAAACTTGGTATGCGGCTAAAACACAACCTAAACTGAATCCCCTGCAGTTGGGATGGTGATTGGGGGCGATTTGGACGCGATATTAGACGAATGGCACGGCATGATATACTAGACACGAGGGGCAACTCACACGACAGGTCAACTCACTGCTGATGTTGTAGGGATCGTCCCGCCGCCTGAATTTGACAATGAAACTTGGTATGCGGCTAAAACACAACCTAAACTGAACCCCCTGCGGTTGGGATGGTGATTGGGGGCGATTTGGACGCGATATTAGACGAATGGCACGGCATGATATACTAGACACAAGAGGGCAACTCAAACGACAGGTCAACTCACTGCTGATGTTGTAGATCGTCTCTCAGCCTGAATTTGACAATGAAACTTGGTATGCGGCTACAACACAACCTAAATGAACCCCCTGCGGTTGGGATGGGTATTGGGGACGATTTGGATGCGATATTAGACAAATGGCACTGATGATGGGGGTGTATTGGTGACGAGCTTAGTATTGGTTGGATGGGATGACTATTGAATGAAATGGTTTGTTGGGGCTGCTGCTATGGTTAATAATGGTACTGTTGAGCACTGTGGGCGCCTGTGCATTTTGGGTACCAGCATTTTTGGAGAAGATACCATTTTTGACTGTTTTAATGAATTTGGAGGGATTTAGATGTGTCTTATTGTGGTATGTTTTCTGTAGAAGCTACTAATTCACAAATCAACTTTCCAGTAAGTTTTTTCTTGGTTAATATTAATGAATCAATATTAGTATATTGGGGATCAAGAAAGTGCTGCCAACAGAACAAAATGGAACAGGATAGAATTGGGGTACACTGGGGTGAATGGTACGAAAGGGTACAATAAGAAGTATAATCCTCTGGTGTTCTGGAGCCCATAGGGCAGTGGACTCCTGTGGTGGGGAGTCCTAGCCTTTTGGACCAGGGTGGTGGACTCCAATGTTGGGGAGTCCTTGCCTTTTGGATCAGGGGCAGTGGACTTCCCGAGTAGGGAGTCCTGAGAATGCTCTTTTTGTATTTTGTACCAATGGGTACAAAAATGGGCTGATTCTTGGCCTATGCCAAGCACAGGGCCACAATTACACCTCCACTTGTCATTGATGAGGAGGATATCTTTTACAGCTACCAACTGTCTTTTATGGCATAGCAGTAAACGGGCATGATAATGCTTTTTGTGTTGAGAAGACCAGACAGAAATTCATTAGGCCCCCCAATGTTGCAAAGAAACTGTTTGGGACTCCCAATTTATAAGAGTAGAAAGCAATATCAACCATAAATTATAGATGCAAACCTTGGGTACTCGAGAGAACATCTAGTTTCAAGAATAACTGAATGTTGTGAGAATCAAGTGCTCAGTCAGAGTAGGATAATCATATAACTAGGTTCATCAGTGCCACTTGGATAAGGTGAGATGACAGCTGAGTTTAATAAAACGGTCCTTCATTCTTTCATGATTGTTCATCTTCTTTTGCACAATCATCTAGATGATATTGACTGATTTCTAATTCTCTTTTTCATCTTAGAGTATACTTCTCTTCATCTTCAGAAATATCTCTACCACAATATGAAAATCGAAAAGACCAGCAGCTGAAAAGCTCCATCTGGCGAATCTGTGAAACTTCAGGTCCTTTTGTATCAGATCCACCCTCAAACAATCTTGCTCAAGGAGAAGGGGTGAAAAGGAACAAGTTGAGATTTTGCTGAGGCTTTCCAAGACATATCACAAGCTCAGAAATTAATGAAGCAAAACATCATTGACAACTCTTTGACTTTACTTTTCAGGTTGGATAGTGTTTCAAAAGATGCAATATATGATCATCCTTTTGTCCGAACAATAATTTACTCTAAGGGATAAAGATGTGTCTTGTAAAAAGGATGGATGTGGCATACAAGAATGCATCATGCTGCAATGGGGTGACATCAATAGAAACAATATGACAAACCCTTATTGTTGGTGGAAATCGATGATTGTTACTAAGGTTCAATTGAACCGTATTGATATGTACGATGAGGATACACCTATAATATGAAGAGCTATTACTTGTAAGACATTATGAGGACAGACGAAAAACAGAGAAAAAGTCACCAAGTTCCCATATTTCATGTCTCCGCATTAACGTGAAAGGTAGACCCCCATGACACAATTGATGATTAACTCAAGAAAGTTTAATGAGTACCTTCTATGGTAAGTTTATCATTATGAGGACAGAAGGCAAAATCAACCAAAAGTTAGACTAGATAAAAAAGAAATCACGAGACCTCAATTTCAAGCATAATTACTGTCATGGCCATCTACGGATAATTTTTATATCAGTCAATAACTCTTCTCAGGCGAAAACATACAATACTTTCATGAACTCGGAGCTGAACTTGCCTACCAATGTATTCATTCCACCTTGCTGACAGCATTAAGGAATGGCCTGACAATTAGTAGCCCAATCACTCATTCATTTTGATATAAAAGAGGGATGGTTGTTTTGTCTTCAATGCTGCTTGCTGACAGAAAATCTCCCCTGGATATGTCCTGTTTGTGTGTGTCACAAGTTTCTCCACATGCACTGGGATAAGTCTGGGATGGGTTCTGCACTAATGATTATTTTAGTTCTTACTTCAGAAGTGCAGTGATGCACAAGCGACTAACCAATTTATTACATAACCCAAAGGAGGAATGTGCCTAAGATACTGTAGCAAGACAGGACTGTCTATAATAGGCATAGGTCATGGAAAATAGTGATATGTATTGAATTAATAATATGCCAATCTTAAAAATAACCAAACATCAAGCCAAAGAATCTCCTCAAGTCTTGTCATTACAATAACTCGCAAGGATACTCGTACGTTTCACAACTCACAACTTGGAAATCAAGATGCACACCCTACCTCTCAAACTAGCAAAACCACCATTACAGTCTCTTCAAACTCTTTTTCTTGTTCATCTTCTTTTCTAAAGTCTTACTGCTTCCTGCAGCCACACTCCCAATCTTGACAATATTGCTACGACTTCCATTCCTTCCCAATTTTGCATTCTCACTCGCCGCATTTGGAAGCGATGAAGACGCAGCCAGCGCCGGTTGCTTTCCATCTTCTTCCTCCACAACATCTTCTTCGCTCTTTCCCTCACCCCCACTGGCTACACCCGGCGTGCTCCAACACTTCAACCCATGAACGCTCGCCAATAACTTGGCCCTCCTAGCATACTCATCGTAACTCTCCATGAAATTCTTGCCCGCCTCATCGTTCAAACTGCTCTCCGGAAAGGGCACAATAAGCAAACATCGTATAACGGTCAAGACATGACTCAATGATGTGGTAGGTGTCCAGTCTTTCTTAAGAGTGTTGACGCAAATGGCACCAGTGGTGGGATCTACGTTGGGATGGTAGATTTTGGTGAGAAAGTAGCCGCGAGGTGGGGTGGTGGGGAAATCCGTGGAGAGGACCAGTTTGAGTTGGAAATAGCGAGTGTGGTAGGGTGTTTGTTCGGGTCCTTCGATTTCAGCCTGGGTAAAGAAAGTTAAGTTTGAGATCAATCCTTTGCATTGGAGATCTTTCATATTCAGAGCATTTTAAATCCAAAGCCACCACGAAATAACTCACCAATATCTCACTCAAACTACCCGGCATGCCGGTCTCCACATCCAAAACCAACCTCACACCCTCTGGAGGACTCTTCACCAAATCCCTCACATCTCTCGCCACCCGCGCCAACGTTCTCGGTGGTAAATTCTCGGAATTTCCAGTCATGCTCGCGACGTATCCCGACGAGGAGGCGTGAGATCCCACAACACTGCTGCCGGTGAGCGACGAGGGGAGGAGGGAGGCGGATCGAGAGGGGAGGAAGGATGGTTTGGACGACGTAGGTGGAGGGCTTGAGGAGGGCGAATTCATCATTGAGGAGGGATCAGGCAAATTCGTGAGGATAGCTGACGGTTCTGACGAGGGCGACGATTACGACGACGGCGTTGGTTACGATGCCGGTTGTTGACGGAATGGATCTGTGATTGATTGTTCGATTTTGTCGACGGAGGATTGATTTCAAAGCGGAAACACGCAGGACAGTACGAGTGAGTGAAGTCGGCAGCAGGTTTGGAAGGGTGAGAATGTAAGTAACAGAGATTGTATCTAATTTGTTCAACTTTCGTCTCATCAATTGTTCGTTGGATGTAGGCACACATTTCAATACCGTTAAGGCTTCTTGCTTCCTTTCTCATTTCTCAGTTTTCCACGGGTCCAAGACTGTCTTGGAATCATATTTGAATAACGTATTTATGACTAACGATAAAATAATATAAACGGCAGTACCTAAAGAATGACCTAAATGACATCAAAGGGAATAGAAAACGTCAAAGATCTTAAAGTTTTCAGAAAAGTTGTCTACCGTCCGTCCTTCGTCCAAAAGTTGATTTTCGAACACGCAAGCAACGAGTAAAAGAACGAAGGGTAAAAAGCAACACTTCAACACACGAAGCGAATCACAAAACAAATCATAGACAACGAATCCCGCACAACAAGACATCATGACCATGGCGACTGCCACCCCTTCGTCCCTCGTCTCCATCGCGAAGTCATCAGGGCGCTGTGCCCCCTCTCTGTTATCAGAAGATCGAATTATTGATGGGGGCGCTTTTGAATCGGCGCTGCTTCGTTCGTTGGATGGAGGTAGGTTTTCATTTTCTCTTGTTTACGCGTCTGTCATGGAAGGGCGTGTCTGTCTCCAATGGCGCCTTGATCGAGTGATGCCGAAACCAGTGTTGGGGCGAAAATTAGGGCATAGAAGCGTCGAGATATTACGCCAGTATTTTATGCCGCTGTTCTCCCTCTCGGAGGCGGGGGATCTCCTGTTTAGGCCCTAATACCTGTATGACTCGACCCCCTTGCTTAGGCGTACCTCCATGATATGCGCCAATTTATACATCCCTTATGTTCCTCTTGCTGCTAACATATGTCTCTCTTGGCCCTTGATTTTTAAAATCCAGGACTAAATTTGAGCACTTTCCCCAGTGCCGTGGAAGCTTTCTCGGACGCATTGAAGGTAAGTGGTGGCATTCGCCTGTATTGGTGATTCGTTGTTCGACTGTTTGCTCTGTGTGTATGAGGATTTTTTGAGACGATTAGGGACCTGGACGGGGAGGGCGTCTTTCAAAGGTTTATTTTTGGTCCTAGTTGGGCGAGCGGCAGCTTTGCTGTCAGCTAGTAGTCGTGGCAACTATCTCTGCCAAATTCTGAGCGAGTGGGGAAATTGCCTTTTTGAAGCCACCAGCTTCCGTCTGAGCGAGCCCCTTTAATCGCTCATGCGAAACCAGTGCACATCACTGACGCTGCTCAATGCCGTAGTGCTCTATTTATCAAGCCAGCGCGAATGGTGTGTGTGAATGTGGGGGGGGGGGGCATTGCCGTAGACACACGAGTGCTCCGTGACATCAATCACTGCATTCTTCTTGAAGGTTGTACCACCTTCTAGGCGAGAATCAAATTCTTCACTTTGAAATGTCTCCTCGGATACGAGCCCACGCCATCTCGGTTCCCTGAGTTACGGGTTGTCGCTACCAACCGTTTCAAACTGATTCTGAGTTGAATCTAAGCTTATGGGCTTATCGATTTTCAATACGGCAATATTGCTATTATTATATACCATTGAGATTAGACGCAGCATTTGTTGCTAGTCGTCCTCGTAGTTTATTTCGGGGTGGGCTCATGGAGTAGACATCAACGACTCATGTAGGATGTCGACCAGGTCAACATTTGGTACAAAGCGAACAATTTAATCGCACTTCACATTTCTACTCAAAAGCTCTTGTTAGCTAGACACTGTATTTCAACGCTTAGAGAGATCGTGCTGCATCTTAGAGTTACACGCTACTTGGGAACCATCTTGAGTTAATGTTAGGCTTATTCATTAGCATCGGTGCCTTTGATGGATTATCTGAACAAACATGAGACCGTGAACCTCGTTTGCTTTTGAACGAGTCCTAATGCAACTCCTGGGCCAAAGTCCCCTCGTGAGTGGACTCCCGGTGTCTCCGAAGCAGACTCATGAACTGGTCTGAGGAACTGTTGACACAGCCTGGAGACCCCAGGGGTACCACGCGACAGAAGCCCCATCATGTCACCGATGTCGTCTTGGCATCTTATGTCTTAAAGAACCAATTGGTGTAAATCACGTCTCGTTCTTGACGCGTTGTATCCCGAGATAGCACCACCACCACCCACTCACCAAGGTCTAGCAGGCTTTTGACTAGTTCTGAGCTGTTGACACAAGTGAAAATCTGTTTTAAGCTTCGAGCAGTGGGATCTGGATAACATTGCAAAACTAAGTCCTTTTGTGGCAGATATTCAAATAGTGTCAAATAGGAGACATAGATATATTGAAATATCTTGTTGGGTAGTTGGGTTTCAATTGAATGTTTTCTTTTTGATGTGTCTTGAGTTTGACTGTTGCTTTTGGAACTTTTTTCAAGCATTGTGAAGAGTTCTTAACAATCCCTCTAATTTCGGTTTGCTCCTTCGTGTGTTTCCCAGATGGCAGCAACATCGGCAGTTTCTGATTCTCCCTCAAAACCCCGAGTGCTGGAGCATCGTCGGTGTCTTCTTTTGGCGATCGCAGGATACACCGCGGAAACAACCCCCCGCAGCCCAACGCTGAAGAGAATTCTAGAAGCAGGATTTCTTGTCCAAGTGAAATCTTGGCTTGATGATATTTTGATGGGCACTGTCGGTGAGCCCTCGATAAACCATTTATTCGTTTCGTCTGTCGGGCAAACGATGATACTAATAAAATGTATATTTCGCCATATACAGGAGGGATGGATCTTTTACTTCATCTTTTGAGCAACATAGCACCCCTTCCTGTCACCAAAGAAATGGTGACTACTTGTCGCCTAGGAAAAGCTGTTGTAGCAGTTCTCAAACACAAGATTTGTGTTGGAAGTCCGAATGAAAAGGCCATCTCGAGTAGAGTCCAAACCGTTAAGACAAGTTGGTCTGAGGCCGTGAAAGCACTCAGAAATGTGAGTGAAAAACAAGTTGGTTGGAAGTATTTGTCGTCTGAACTTAGCCTAAAGTTTTGTTCATCTCCGTTCGTAGGGTACTAACGATTCCGCAAAGCGCCCAAGTGAGGATGACGGGCCAGCGGCGAAAAAGGTTAAGCGAGAAGCGCCCAAGCCTGCCCTCTCGAGTCTTTTGAAGAAGTTTCAAAGTGAAAATGTCAAGGCGGCATCTTCTACAGAAAGTGACAGTCCAAAGGGGCAAGACAGCGTTGCAAAGCAAAAGGAGAAAACGTCATCGGCTAATGTCGCTGCAGCTTCAGAAGCACCGAAAGAGTCTGGTAAGACGGATCGCGTTTACTTCTTATTCACCATGCCTTCTATCTGAATCTGACAGAAATGATATTCAAACCCTGAATGCAACAGCGCCTTCGACAATCACACAGAAAAAGGTCAGAAAGATTCGCTGGGCCGACAGCAGTGGTAACGTTTTAGCAGTTGCTCATGAAAAGAAGGACCCGACAGCTGCTTCGGCGTCCGAACCCATGTCCCAAGATCCCCGAGTAAGTCGATGGTCTGATCGCAAAAAGAAAGATCTCTCTCATGAGAAAGAGATGTTATTAAAAGCAAGGTATGTTTCCTTTTGATGATAATAGAAATATTCTTTTTATCGTAGTACTCTGACATATTTATGGCATGTCGTAACCCGTAAGGAAAACTGACACGTTGGATGACGATAAGGAAGATTTGTTGAATGCAATGGCTATGATGGCGGGCCCGTGGAAGCGACCTCTCCCTCTCCCGGAAGACAAAGAAAACCCACCTGTGCGTGTTGAGTCTAAAGAATTATCAATACAAACTATTCGCATGAATGCCGTGCCTGCAGTGAGGTATGCTTCGGAAGACCTTGTCCCCATTACTCCGACACTACTTAGTGATGTCGAAAAAGCTCTAGAAACACTCAATACTGCGACACCCAAAGACATTCCCTTTTTCGCCCCACCACCAGTCCCAGCCATCCCAACAATAACAGCAGCAGGATTTCCCGCAGCTATGCCTAATGTTAGTACTTCTACCGAAGCTACTGTAGAGACAGTTCTAATGATGGGACTACCATTATTTTTAGTTGGATCAAATGTACAGGCTCTCCAAACTCTTGCTGCAGCGCCTAGTCTGCTTACTACTTTTAGAGATGCACATGGCAATTATGATCAGCACGGGCTTCTAAATCTTGTACAAACATTGACTCAAAATTTGGCGCCATCTCAAGCAAGTACCGTCCAGACTGTCGGATACGCGGGCGGAAACGCTTTGCAAAGCACGCAGCAATTTTATCAGCCTACTCCACCCATTGCGCAGACTAGTTTATATTCCTCGTCTGCGCTGAATGGTCAGGCTCAGGCAGCACCATCGCAACAGTCATTGATTCAACCAACTCAAACCACTTCGCGTGGATATAGAGGTGATCAAAACCTCGGGGAAGCAAATCTTCACCTCAGTGGTTATGGGCCGACAACAACAACTGAAGAAATAATAGCATTGTTCGCGCCATACGTACACGTTGTAGAGGTTGTGCCAAAGTCCAATTTTTCATTCGTAAATACTCGTGATCCTGAGGGAGCCAAACGCGCCAGGGAGGCGCTCAATGGTTCCCTTTTGGGTGGTATGCCTTGTAGAATCAATATGGCGACGCGGAAGACACGCGCTCCAGAGCACGGGGCCATGACAGCTGTAGTGAATCCATCAGCAGCCATCGGCGACCTCACGTCATTGCCAAGGAACAGTTTGGGACAAGTCGACTTTGATTCGGTTCGTAACAAAATTTCGTAACATTGTTTCAAGAGAATATTCAATGAATGCTAACGACTCCCCCGCCTTTTCTCCAATACCGCAGGTTCGTGATGATCGTGGAAACCCGGCCACAAAGAATCTATTCGTCGCAGGGTATGGGCCTGTAAGACTCGTGTTCTAAATTGCGTCTTTCTCCAAAAGACAACCTTCTTTTCTCATCTTCCACCGTCCTGGTTCTTGTCTTTCCTGGTTAGGGTACAACCGAACAGCAATTGCGCGATCTCGTCGCACAATACGCTACTGTGGTCAGTGTCGTTATCAAGTCGACCTTCGCTTTTGTGAATACAACCGATAGAGATGCTGCTGTCATTGCTCGCCAATCTCTTGGTGGGCACATGGTAAATGGAGGCCCACTTCGTATAAACTTTGCAAAGGAATCTGGACGACTAGGTACTAGTTTCGACTCAACTTATGGCCCTGCCCAGACAGGTGTTGCTAGTTACGGGAGATTTCGATAAATTATCAACCATTCATTTATCTACTTAGTTGACTATTGCAGCGAGACGTAATAACAAAGAATGTTGTAGTCACGGGGACTTGGGTGCTTCCTCTGGGGGTGTTATTGGATCGTGGGGTGTAGGGTAACAGGATGATAGATCTAAGAATAATACCTTCCCCAATATTTAGTAAACTGTCTTTACTTTGTAACTCTAAAACATTTGGTGACCACTTGTTTCACAAATGCAATATGGAAGCCCTACATGATTAACAATTGCTTGATTCAGCCTAGTCAATGTAGGATATGCTGTTGCATTCCAGGGTGCCATCCATTAAATGATTTAGTTGTTATTCTAGGACCAGATCTGACAATGGAGATGATGAGAACTGCATAGATCAATCGCGAGTGGACAAACATGGAGTGTGTTGAAATTAGGGTTGACATTCCTGGCTTTGCTTACCACTAATGTCAACTGGCTATTGCCGAAAAGCATCATAAAATTATTGCTCACTGTTTAAACGTCTTTTCAACCTAGATGCAGCGATCCCACATTTGATTGTCGTGTCAGAGGAATGTCATGCAAAGTATTACTACCTCGTTCAATTCAAGTGACATTGCTGATTTGGTAAGAGACTTAGATATATTGCCCACTTGGCATATTTTGCATTTCATTTACTCACTGGAATGATATGTTATCCCCACACCCTCAAGTTAATGGCTAATGTTGCTTGTACTTCATCCATTTTCATTTTCATTTTTGGTATCATTTGATGAATGATATAGCAATCAATTGAGCCTTCATTGATAAAAGGTGACATCTAAAAGAGACAAATCCGTAAATACAGTGAATACCGATGCAAAACACCATGATGATTGTATTCTATGGGGAATGATCAAATATTCTCTACAGAGCAAAGATGCCAAGGTCAAATGTTTCATTCACGTTCCTTCTCAAATCAAATCAAAGCAGAAAATCAAGGCGAACATGTGACATCATGATAAATTTTTTATGACTGTTGCCAGCCAAAAGTCGATCAGTCGGTGCTGCTTGAGATAATCATCTCCTACTGATCAAATGTCACTAATCCAACAATTCTTATTATTGTTAAATTCATCAAATATATTACAAAATATAAATCTGTTATGCTGTTCATCCTATCCAATGTCAAAGTGGATGTGACACCCAGCAATCTCAGAGCGCATTTAGAAATAAACAAAAACATTGATTGGCCTGATGGAATGGACGGTAATTAGAAGCAGTTGTAGGCAAGACATAATGTGGCAGGTAAATCATGATCTATGCAAACATAGCGATACAAGAGTCAGCTCTAATTTTGGCGACCACAGGAGTAACGTTTCACAATGGCATCGGAGGAATCTATATGGCTGATGTATTGAGTTTCATCACAGAAAAATTATGTGCAGAAACATGCTTTTGCTTAGAGCATAGTAACAGGATAATAATGTGTATTGCTAGCTTACCAAGAAAAGACATAATCTTCAAGTTTTGATCCCCCGAAATAAGTTTGGCATGGAAAATAATATGCTTTCAGCTCATACTAGGGTCGCATCCAAAGGAGCAAGACAGATAAAACTGCTTTTAGATCATTTGACGCCAATCCATGCAGCTAAGGATTCAGTAATAGTCCCATGATATTTGTAGAGACTTTGGTTTCACCTATGAAAAAAGGCGTGCCCTCTATGATGTAACGTTTTCCTTAGAGGAGGCTTTCAAAGCCCTCTGAAAGGCTCGTCACGCCACCAAGTCTGAACTGGAAGGACTTGAAATATGTTTCGAAGTATCCGACGCCGAATAGTAGCATAACAGAAGTATGGTAGATCGGCATAGAGTGCAAATACAAACATATTTTCACACACCGTAGAGTTTCTTAATGTCAAAATCATCAGGTAATGACTCCATCGGCACATACTTTCCATCACCCGAACAATACCCTAAGAAATATTGGCTTTCGAAAGAACCATTCCTCGATGAACGTCCAGCCTTGCCACCTGAAGCAGCCTCTAAAGCATCCTCGAATTCTGTTCGCAGAGCAAACCACTCCTTTACTAGACTCATGCACATTGTCACATTCACCAGGTTTTCTAACCGATATTTCTGTCGCTTGTCCCTCGGTACTCTCGGGTATGCCATTTTGCATTCCCACGGTTTTTTACATGCTGTATAATGAACAGTCTTGACTAATTCGATCGGCGTATTCCTACAATCTTCACATTTGGTATTAGAGGAATGATCTGGCTGTCCATTAGGCAAGACTTTTCGCGGATATTCCCGACACTGCAAATGGTGCTCCTCCATCTTTTCGGGGCCTCTCCATATCACATCAGCCGCCACCTGATTCCATCGACATACATTCAACTCCACTGCAGTATTGGGTCGTATCTGATCGTAATAATACGCCACCACACCCTGATAGGCCATTGCACCCTGAAACCCTCCATATCCCAATCCACCCCATCCTGTTCCATCGCCTCGTCCTTTAGTATAGTTCCCCTCCTTAATGAAATTAATATACGCATCAAACACTGCCTTATCCGGTCTTGCAACCAAAAACCCACCCTGAACTGCCGTCACCTTCTCCCACGGTTTGGCACTGGTAATATCCCTTGTAATAAACGCATCAATAATCTCTGGCCACGATTCCTCCAGATGTTGTCGCTCAATACGATTACGTGCTGCAAGGCCCAAGGGATGAGAGGAGGGATAAATCATGGCATCGTAAAGATCATCCAGAGGTTGGAGAATGGCAATGTCCATGTCCCAGTGGACTACTATGGGATGTTTTGTCAGATGATAGGCTGATAGTTGATGGATGTTTGCGGAGATTCGAGTAAGTGGATGTTTCCAGTGACGAAAAAATAAGAACGATAAGCGACGGAATAAATGTGCCTGCTTTTTCTAAAACATCATTGCGACTGGACAGCCGAACTTTAATGCACCAATTGACCAGCTCACATCGTCCCTTTGCAAGTACTGACAGCTCAAACAAGGATAAACGCACAGCACAAGTACACCAACCTTAACTTCCACAGTCGCAGACAGTTACGACTAAATCATGCCCAACTCACCATACAACTTAATAAACTCCGCACTCCCACAGCAATTCTCCCCCTCAATATGATCCCTCAACCACTGTCCCCGAATATCCTCCTTCTTCACCGGATGATCCACCGTCAACAACTCATAACCCAACTTTTTCAATGGATCCGAGTGAGGAGTGCAAGATGGATGGACAATAGCGTACATTTGATAGGAGTACCGCGATCGGGGCAAGCTGCTGCCGTTGGCGGGATTCTTGTAATGGATCGAGTTTTTGTGAATGGAATGTCGTAAGATCGCGGCGGCGTCGAGAAAACCGGTGACGGAAGATGATTTGGAGCATTTGATTAGAGAAATGGCGTGAGCTATCACGACTGGTTTGTCGGGGTGGGTTTGTGTTACCGTTACGGGTGGAATGTTGGCGGAAGATTGCGGCGGCAAAAAGCTCGATGCGGGCGGATCGAGGGAGTAGGAGCGAAGAGCGGTTTTGATGGCGATGATGAAGATGGAGAGAGACACGAAGAGAAAGACGAATAAAACTTTGGTGAGGGAGAGTTTACGAGGGCGCGCCGTGGATTGATTGGAGGTCGTGATGGTGACGGCATTGCCTCGCCGGGTTGCGAAGTTCACCATTGTTTCATGGACGACTTGTAGAAATGGGGACGAATCGACAAATGATTGACCTCCTGCACGAAGTCAATGATTTCTTTGTGGTCTTGATGACTGGATTGGGTTGGCAAGTTAAGAAGTTTTAGACAGTGTCTACCATATCTTCATTGATCGATCTCGATTCAAATCGTTCGTGATGGGAGGTGATAGGTTCGTGACGGTGCTGAATGAGAGGAGAAAAATTATGAAATTCAAGGGGACGTCCAGCCGCTGCAAGAGTTTTTTAGTTTATGGTTTCACTACAAGGAATCAAAATATAAAAGACGACGCATCGCGGCTACCGTCTACCTACCATACCTGCAATATCTTTAATCTTTCAAGTAAAATGCTACAATGTTCGAGTCTGTGTCTTGCAAAACAACAGCAACCCACGCGAATCCTCAAGCACTTGTTGCCTAGTGGGCGAAATATCTCCCAAACTTGTGGTGGTAAGAGGAGTGTAATCAATTCGTTCCAATACATCAATTGCTTCATGAAAATCATCCTTTTTTGACAAATACAATCCGAAGTTTAGACATACACGCTCTAAGTCGGAAAGCACGTCACATCCCGCACTTGAGCAGATGGAATTGATTGCTACTGCGCGCTGATATGCCGATGTTATCTTGGTATGGATATATTGCAGATTGTTTCATCGGTGGCACTGTTGGATGAGAGTTTGGTCTCCCAAGCGATACCAATGTTATTGTATAATCTTGCATCACACGGTGTGTACTTTATTCCTTCTTCAAGACACTTTATTGCCAAGTCTAAGGTGAAGTCATTATCGATCGAGGTGTGAGGAGTAGAGCTGACTTGGAGGCTGGCATATTCCAGCAATGCCATTCCGAGATAGTGCCACGCCTCCCCGTCATGCGGAACTGCATCAATAGCGAGTCGATGGTGATTGATCCGGCAAGTTAATAGATCTATGAGTGCATTCTCGGTGTCGCTGTCTGAGGCAAAACACTCGTAGCAATACGATCGAGAGGTTGATTTTAGTCTAGCGGCACGTTCCCATCGTGGAGGCCTTCTTCGTGTCAGTGCAGTCGACTGCGACCGATCGAGCCCTTCTGATTCATCTCTGCTGCTGCAATGAAAAGAACTAATATATCACGAACTCCCTCCGTCGTGGCAGCACCGGCATGACGATCGGAACTCAAATGAGCCAAGGCGTGGCCAGCTCCCAAGGGCTTGAGGGGACCAGGGCAAGGACTGGTGTTGTTGAAATCAGTCACATTCCATGTAAGAAGTTGCTGCTCGAAGAAGGTACCACCACCTTCAAATTCGTCAGGATTGTTCAACATAATGTTCACCGACACATAGCCAAGGTCACGATGCAGTGGTTGTCCCGCGCCAATTCTGTTCGGACGTCTACTTTGCCCATCAATAGAGTCTGTCTCAGATCTCACCCCAGCGTTGATGATTGCTTCAGTGCCATTATATCGAATAAACAACGAATCATACACGTACAATCCTAATTCCTTTGCATCAATATCTTGCTCATTAGATAAAAAGGCCTCTCTGACCCAAGGATAAACTCGATTCAGGAGCAACTCTTCCGCCAATGCAGCTACATCACGTCCCGTCTGCTGTTCTAAATAATTCCGGCTAAACTCGACAATTTCCGCTAGATGTGCTTCACTATTGCCTTTCCGTTGATACGTGAATCGAGAGGAGGATTCCACCGATATCAACGGGTCGTTCCAGTAGGACTCGGTTGCAAATTTTAATAGCTGGATTTCTCGTGCATGAAGCAATGGAGTCGATTCCTTGGTTCGTATTGCAATGGGTCTGTGATGTATATGGTGTAGGTTTGAATGTGTGTCGCTGTCCACCACCGAAACGAGATCGTATTCAATAGGGTTGCAAATCGCTTTACTATTTTCAGCGATGCTGCTGTCGTGTTTCTCTAAAGGTAGCGGCGATTCTTTTGCCCATTGCAAATCTCTTTCGTGCTGTTGGTGAACGGCATTCAAGATTTGGATCGGGTCCAATTTTGGAGAGGACGACCTATCCAATAGCTCGTCCACTTGCGTAAGAAGTTGATTGCTTGATACACTATTTCTGTCGAAGAGACGACTTAAAGGAGGGTTAACATCAACGTCACTGGCGTAATTGCCTGCCAAGGATACTGGCAGTCGGTGGCGGAAACGAAGCTTTTCGTTTGGTTTGGATGGCAGATAAAACGAGCAGCTGAGACGACAGAGTGTTGCTAGCTGAGCTAGCTGGTAAAGGAATGGGATGGAGAGAGCACACTGATGACGCTTCATGCTTCCATGATGTGGCGGCTTGTGGCGGCATGGTGCGTATGGTGCGGAAGTTCGGTTGTGGGGAGCGAGACGTACAATACTGTACCATTTTGTACAATACGGAACTGTGCACGGCAGGATACCGTACGATACTATGTTGTAAACTCTTACGTAACCTATGGGGACTCTACCCCAATCATGAGGACATTTTTAGGGGAGAAACTCTTTTATGACATCAACAAGACTATTTATTCTGGCATTGGTAAAACCTGGGCCTCACAACACTGTGAAAGAAAATCAGAACAGAGGGATTGGGAAGGAGGAATGGGAGGATCTGGAGCAGGCGAAAAACACAAATCACAAACGGTACGATATCTGCACAGATACACATTTTTGTCATCTGGTGGAAAAAACTGTGTGCATTTAGACAAATTATGTGTAAATTACAAAATTCATTGTTGACAAGGGGAAGCAAATATCATTTAAACAATCTAACCATGGGACCAAATGACTGGGACAGAGTGACAACACCTCTTTGCTGATACTATGACGAGCATTGCTGGATGCAGAGTCTAGTGAAAGTCAAGCATACGTAGTGAGATGGGGGGACAAAGATGCAGAAACAATAAGAAATATGGTCACTATGGCGAGAAAGACAAATTTGATTGAAGGGACATGTGATTTGTGATTTATGTTTTTGGTCGATTTTATGGATATCTGCACATTTTTTGTGAATGAGACATGTGTAAATACAACTGGTTATTTGGGTTTTTGATATGGATAATGTAGTTGATTTTTTTGTGTGTAATGCAATTTGCGATGGCTGGCTGACCATGACTTCTAGTCAACAAGGATTTTTGTAATTTTACTTTTTTCACCTTTTTGTCTCTTGGCAATTCACTGTGAATCCCATTTTTCTATGCTTTTGGCCTGTCGCATGGCCTCAGGATTACCATTATTAGAAAGATGGCAAAAGAAAATGAAAAATAGAAGAACCTTTATTTTAATTAATTAAAAATTATAATTTTAAGAAATTCACATGCATCATTCCTTGGACAAACAGTAGATGGTGAGATTGGTATTGGCGACTGGGGAAAATTGGCTACTGCATTAAAATGACTGTGGCTGTCCAAGACCAACTAGAAACAATATTTTTGGCGAACGACTTTGCCCATGGTTGCGAAAAAATATGGGAAACCAAGGAATAGGCTGGCTGGAAGCATTCTTATTTCGTGCTAAGAGGGCGCGCCAGTTTAGTACTGGCGCTCATGGTGCTGCTTTCAGTTTAGTACTGTCACTCGTCCTAACGCTTTAGCAGGGTGAATCATGTATGGCAAAAGATTAAAAACGGAAGCAAGCCCCAGGGGCTCGCTAGTCAGCGACCAGATGCCTTTACACTAAGCTGGTAGAATTGTGAGGGAGAAGCATGGTCGAAAACAGCTGTGGGACAAAACACAGCAAACCGAGTTGAATTTTGTAATTTGACAATTTGAAGGTCTATCACTTTCTCTAAAGCAATGACGGCACCTAACAACACTGTTCTACTTTTGAAAGAATCACAATACCGAAACACTGGGGTCTTTTTCAATTGCCTTTTCGCAGAACAAGACCCAGCTCCATTCAGCATTGGCTGGTGGATCGTTGAATGAATATTACACACTCTTATCACAAATCAGGAATCTGAATAACAGGAATCTGCATAACCTCAGGGAATTTTGTAGCGATGGTTGATAATATGATAATGATTACAGAAAAGATCCCAATCCAATTTTGTTTGTAGGGTGCAACCACTTCTTCACGGAGTCTGTCTCGAGATATCTCTCCTTCCATAGCCTTTTTAAATGTCATTGCATGGATTTACATGAGCTGTGAAATGATGCTCCATTTCGAGAATGAAATATATTGTTCACATAGAGGACTTCGCACGAAATACACACCTTGCGATTCCTAACCGCTATCTTTCGTTCCCTCTCTTTCGCCAAATCACTCTCATCAATCCAATAATCCAATCCTGCCTCAACAGCATCTCTTCGGCGAATCGGTCGAGTTTCTATTTCGTACTCTTCTTCTTGTTCTATCCGATTGTTGATGTTTGACTTGTTAAAGATTTGATCCATTTTTTCCCGACGTCTATTTTTTCGCTTGCGAGAGATGATGGTGATGTTTGGTTAGTATTACGTTTTGAAGGAAACAATACGAGCAGCGTCAGAATGAGAATGATCTAATTAGATTTGCACATCCATCCTCACCTTTTTTAACGTTCTCCTTGGAGGAGGACGTTGCACCGAGGTATTGCTGTTCATATCGCCACCCGATGGCGATGCCATAATTGGCGCCACTTTCCCCGCGACATTACTTTTACTAGTGCGATTTTTATTTCTTGTAGCAGCGACAGCGATGGAATTGAAGGCTAGCGAGCGAGGAAGAACGAATAAGCCGATGAGGACGGTGTTCAGGAATATCATCATTGGGCACTTAAGTCAGTGGCCTTCGAAAGCTATTGCTCTGGTTCTTGCGATGATCTATCTGCGGATGGAAGAGGTGATCGGGTGGCATGCGTGTTCTGCAGGTGGGGCCAATTGGGCCAAAGAAGGAAGCCCACTGTCACTTTCGTTTTGACGTCAGTGGTTCAAAAGAGTACATACGGGATACTTTTTACAATAAGACTAGCTATGATACGTATGAATACCCACAATAGGTATAAATCCATTGGACCATATAATTCACAGGGCCCAACCTAATACTTGTGGACAATGGGATCTGCAAGACAGGAAACTTCGCCAATTTTCTACTATTTGTCAATAGATTCTTTTTTTGTCGATAGTAGTTCATAGAAAGTTGACAGCTAAGTCGATAGGTCGACCTTCTATCCACTTTTTGGTGGATAGCAGTCGATACTATCATCTTTTGTTTTTTCACTGACTTGTCGACATCATGTCGAACAACTTTCAGCCAACTCAATGAGTGATGAAAACATCAATTTTTTGTTGATAGTTGGCTGTACTAGTATGAGTTCCTATGTAATGTGATCTACAATTGGTACATATCAAGTAGCCGATAGTATCGACTCACACAGTCGGCATGTCGACAAAAAAGGTCAATAGATCAACCTCCCATCAACTTTTTCATCAAGAGCAGTCAATATTACCAACTATTTTGTTGATATTTGATTTTTTCAATTCTGTCAATAATAGTCGATAGGTCGATAATCAGGTCAATAGTTGAGCGATTTTGAGCGAAGTTGCTTGTCTTGCTGCCATGGCGGGAACTTTGCTGACAGTGGACTTGACAAAGAGATATTTTCATGTTGACATAAAAGGCTCTATTTCCCCAGCATATCCCACAAATTGACATCAACATATTAGGTCTGTTATGTTATGTCACAATTCCGCAAGGGGATCCAAAAGCAGGTATTCACTCCAGGGCAAGTGTACAGGAGTAAGGCCTTGTATACATTTAATTACACAGTGGCACAAACAAAAATAAGAAGATTGTGGGACTTCGCAATCATAGAGAGGGACAAGGAAATGAGTGTATTGGGGTCATGGAGGGGGACGGGGAAACTGCAATAGGACATTGATGACAAAAAATACCATACTATGGTATGGGCGGTACCTTTATTTTGTATATTTTTCTCTTTGGGACATAATGTCTGTCATGTATTAGTTCCTACACATTAACTAATATCCTACAAACAGCTGTTTAGGTGCTCAGCCCACTGTAGTGTAGACAACACTTCACACAAAGCACTATTAAGACAGGTATTATTTTATGCAGAAATAAATCTATACTGATCACACCCTCAATCAAAAACAGTCTATTAAAGATGGGCAGGAGAGGTACATGAAGGTAGAGGTGCATGAAGGTCACAGTACCTATCTACGTCAAACTTCAAATAATGCCAACTATAAACCACACCAGATGCCAGAGCCGGAATGCATTCAAATGGCGGATCTGAATCTTTCTCGCCCAAGATAAGGTAAGAGTACACATGATGATCCATGGTTGCAGTGATATCAGCAAGACAGGCAACTCGCTAAAAATATCTTCTTTTTAGCAAAAAAATCTTGGCGAGTCTGTCACGACGAACGTATTCGGGTCGTCAGTTGTCGTCAGTTGGACCGTTCGAGTTGTCAGTTATCCTCGAACGGATGACAAACGGTCGTAAACAGTTTGTCACTAACGACTTTGGCTGTCGTAACAGGGTCGTCACAGACGACTTTGGTTGTCGTAGCAGGGTCGTAACGGCGACTTTGGCTGTCGTAACATGGTCGTCACTGACAACTTTTGAGGTAGTAACATGTCGTAACTAACGACTATTGAGGTAGTAACTTGTCGTAACTTATGACTTTGGTGGTAGTACGACTCAGGAGGTTGCTGCGGTATGAGCTGCGTCAACACTCACCCACAATGACGATTCCCGCGGCACCATCAGAATTTTGCCTACCACGCAAAAACGATCGCAGATAATTAACTTCCGCCACCGCACAATCCACGGTTACATCCGCAACAACGATATCCCCGGCGCGATCGCCTAAATTCATGGTATTGTGGGAGAACAAATCTCTCCACCACCATGCCAATTTTGTTACATTTTTTGGCACGACACGACGTGACGAGAATTCGCCGTTTTTGATAATAGTAAGTTGTTTGAAAGACAATTTGACTTATTTTATTGACCTACATCGCCGCCTCATGAATTGTGTTGTCTTCTTCTCCTTCGGCTTCCTCCATGCTGTCATGAGCTGTCCTGTGACACAAGAACGTCAGCAGGGGGTGACATAGACATGATAGACGAATTATTAGGCGAGTCGTCTGCCTCCTCCAACTTTCATTTCAACTCGTCCCTCTTCTCCTTGCTTCTTTGATTATATTCCCTATCTGCCTCTCAATCAAGCGGGGTTACGTTTTTGGCGGTGGTGCTTGTGCCTTTGGAGCAGCAATAGGGAGTGCTTTCTTAAACACTGTGCAGGAAAAGGGCGAGAAGGATTTTGTTGCTGCAGAAAATTTGAGAACAATGGGGAAGGGGAACAATATGCATTCATCACTGCCAATGAGTGAGCTGAGCTAGCCAAGCTGAAGGAAGGTGGCAGGAATGAGTTATTTGGGAAAAGACAAAAGTAATGATTGCGGGATCCACTGCTTGCTCAGATGAGACATGGCAGAGATGCAGAAGGAGTCCTATTAATGACAACCCGTGAAAATATTATGTTTAAAGCTATAATTTCAATACAATCTTTTGTAAAAATATATTATTTAATTGCTGCTCTTCTATTGATTCATTTTTGTAGTGAAAAAGACTCTTTGCATGGTAGCATGAAACAGTTTTGTCCCGTCGTCCAGCCACACCCATATCATCCACTCTCCTACTCTCATTTCCTCAACAAATGACAGATATCTATTCTAACACCCATCTTAGCGCAACCACAAAATCAATTCCAGCAGCAAGAACCTCCCATGCTGGCCGACCCAATCAAATTGCAAAGTATTGCGGTTGATTGTTGAGTCTTTTATATGCATGGTGAAGTATCACCATGAAAGAAATAGGCAAGCAATGTAGCCCACCGAGGCGGCCACAACAGAAGGGGTCGGTTATATGGAGCCCCCTGGGTTTGTCAGACGAAACAAACCACTTCGTCAGACGAAGCATTTTTGTCAGTTAGGTGTCAGTTAGATGTCCAACTGACACCATTTTCAAGAAAAGGTATCCACTAGATTTAAAAACAAATTCAAATCGAAAACACATTTCGTCAGACGAAATCACCAAAAAGTCTTCGAGGTTTCGTAAGACGAAATCAAAAGTCTTACAGAAATAAAAAATTTGCATGCTTACACTAGTAAACATGGCTTTGTAAGACGAAATCGAAAGTCTTAGAGAAATGAAAAATTTGCATGCTTACACTAGTAAACATGGTTTCGTAAGACGAAAACCATGCAACTGTAAAATGACAAAAGAAGGAATCGAACCCCTGTCCAGAGGTGATGCAATGTCAACCTTTACCACATAGCCTTAGCACATCTGGAAAGCACAGTGTTTTTTAAATATATAGATAATAAATGTTATTTCGTAAGTTTAGTTAAAACGATCTCCGGTCAGATTGGAAGCAAAATGGGATACCTTTTATCTTATATTCACGTCTGTATTTGAACATACCCTCGATCCGTTTCGTCAGACGAAACACCTAACTAACTTGGTTTCGTCAGACGAACCCAGGGGGCTCCATATAACCACTGCCTTATGGAAACTAAGTTAATGATTTACAGGGAATATTGGCAGGGGATTTGATTAAAAAATGAACTTACCTTCACCAAAATCCCAACTTTCCCACTTATATGCATGATGGTCAACGTGTGTCAAAAATTGCATTGTAGAAACGGTGCAATTTCTCTGGGAGTTCAGCGAATCAGACCAAACCAAGCGGGAGGATGGTCGTGGGTGATGTTTCGGTGAGGGCGATTGTGGCGGATCGGGTGTTGCAAAGGTATTCGCCATGATCGAGGTGTTGCCGCGGCGGCAGCGGAAATCGTCATGGTGTAGAAAAGTAGCGACGCGATTTTTTTTATGGTACGTACAATTTTGTATGTTTTTTACGGCAGCCGATGTAACGCGACAGCACTACGATACTGTGAAAGAGGTAGTCACGAGTAGTCACCTGGAGGTAGTAACATGGTCGTAACCTCACGACTTTGGCTGTCGTACTTATGACTAACTGACGACTTTGGATGTCGTAACCGGGTCGTCACAACAACTTTGGATGTTGTAACATGGTAGTCACTGACGATTTTGGTTGTCGTAACAGGGTCATCAGTGACAACTTTCGAGGTAGTAACACGGTCGTAAGTTCGTATAAATAACGACTCAGCACTAGTCAAGTGGTTGTAAGTTGTCACTTTCGGTGTCCGAGTCGTCACATGTCGTAAGTTTCAGTCACGCAAGTCGCTAGTGTCGTCAACTTTTATTGACAAAATGTTCGATTTTTTTGTGAGTTGCCTGTCTGGCAGGAGAAAGGGTTTGGAGTGAAATGAGGTTGAAGGTTGAGAAGGTTGGTGAAAGAGTCAGACAATTCTGCTCACCAATGTAGGAAGCTGAGAACTGAGGAGACTGATGATTCTTCTTGATTGGAACATGTAATTTGCAATTTGCACAAATGATACGGATATCCTCAGAACATTGGATTATATTGGGCTGTCAGGAACATGAAAGCACTGAATAGATAAGAGGAAGGCTTCCTCTTTCAAAGAGAGAGAAAATAGAAAGTCTTTCATGGAGCAAAGAGCTACAAACACAAAACATAAAAAGACAAAACAACAGTTCTGAGTTTTAATTGGCAGTTACTTCAGATTGAAACAAATATGTTTGAATCAACAAAGCACCAACCGGAGCCTTGTACTGAGTGGATGATGGGCTTATCAACAACAAAAAGACAGTAATCATAGGTAATCCTTACAGAACATATTATCTGTGAAACTGATAACTAGCCAAATAAGAAACTGTCATGAGCATTCATCAAACAAAGATTTGTGTCTTTGTTTTTCTTAAATCCTAGGTAACATAATGTTATTGTTTTATATTGATGTCTCGACATCACTCATCATCATCACCAAATTTCCAGTTGACTATTGATGATATTTTGTGCCAACATGTTTCGGCTTATCTCTTCTAATTGGTATGATAAGTATTATTGTAGTAAATAAGTATGAGTATTGTGTACTGCACCATCATGTACTGACATAGGCCAATTATCTACCTTAACTGGTAAACCCAACAAGGTTCCACCTGGAACATCTAAAGGCCCTCTTCACTTTGCATTGGACAAAGGAAGTGTGAAAGTCATAATATATTCGTTTCTCAGAAACAATATATTTCAGGTACATACTGATCAGATATGTTTTGAGAGACAATAATTCAAGTGAAGCAGTTGAGCGAGTTCAACTGCTCAACTGACAAGACTGCAGTGTGAGACCTTCTCAACTGACAGGCTTGCAGTGTGAGAGTTTCTCTATAAAAATTATCACCTGAGGATTCATACCAAGTCAGGTAGAATTCTACATAGTTTCATTTTGTGCAATGAAGCATATTTGCTTCATTGCTACTTGTTAGTACCAAATAACTTAACTCATAAAAATCAGTTCCCAACAACTCGTATCTATCCGTTACTACATAGTACAACCTACATCAAAACCGCTTAGCTCTCTATCAATTGATAGCCTTCGCGCAACCAGATCTGATCGTCTGTCCGTCGTTCCACCATCCATCATCCATCAGCTGTTGTCAGTGGTTGACCATGGTAGGTTCGTCTGTCCGTCGTCCATTGTTGCTCAAAGCCGTCCAATACACTTGGTGTGTTACACGTGGCGCAACTTGTGCTGCCTGACCCCAAGAGTACCAACAGCCACAGCTGAGCCCCGAGTCACGTACTCAGCCAGTTGAAGTGAGTTCACTCACAGGCCAGCAAGTATTTTTTTGAAACACGTAGTGAAAAAGAATTCCCCTGTATGTCAGTGAGGACTAGATCCCACTTGACACGGGTATACTCCGCTTTTGTTAGCAGAGCACGCATTTAGCACATAGTGCACTTGCCGTAAAAAAGACCACTTGTGACGTATCATACGCACTTGTGGCACAAATGCTTACGTGCCTATTTGGTAGTAGCAGCCCCTCATTAAAAATGAGGAGGCTATAAACATAAATGCCTTGGTTTATTTTTTTCCGAAACAGCAATATGTGTGTAGTCTATTTTTAGACCTAAAAACACGATTAGACTTAAAATTAGTCCGTACCTGTGATCACATGGAGATGCAGTGACACCACGGAGTACTAAGTACTTATAGCCTTAGGGCAGTACAAAAAAAATCTTCTAGGGCAGAAAATGACCCTATGACATGAGCCAAGGATACCTACTGGTACTCCTGACCCTTCCTGGGCCCAAGGACAGGTCCCAGGGGTACAAAGACAAATGGGATTTCTACTAACTAAGGGTAGGATCCCACCAAATAGAAGCAGGACTCATTAACAAGACTATTCAGTCCTGCAGGGCTTATTACTACTAATTGGTAGGACTAAATATACAGCCCATTCCAGATTCCACTGGATTCAGTTTGGCATGCAAGAATGCATGTACAGCCCAAACCAGGTGCATGTACACCAAGTTTGGCATGCATGAATCCAATAGGATGCATCAAAACCTAACATCCTCGAATTACATGCAAAATGCATGATAAACTAGAGAGGACTACCATGAGGCAGTCCTCATTTTCAATCAGTTTTATAGCTTATAAAATTAAACTCCAAACAACTGGAACATCCCTTTTTACTTCCTTACCTACAATTACTTTTCGATTACATTCCGGCTTAGGTCACTATCGTACGATAGCCGAACTCGGTAAGTTGCTCGCATCTCAACCACACGAAGGCTCATCCCGACGACCCACAGGCGGTCGAACAAAAGCAAGGTCTACCACGCAGAGTACTACGTTCATTGCACGTCACCGTGCGAACGATTTTTTCTTAGTCCACCAAGGAGTCCCTACAAGAAGCTCTTCTTAGGCACTAGCTTAGGTGAAAACTACGAGCCATGTCCTCCGTGAAAGCGATTCCCGAAGGGCTTAAGTGGGTAGAGTGCGAGCGTGGCGTTGGAGGGAAGAACTCCCCCATACGTTACATTCCTGAGCAGGATCCCGTGCAGGATGCCCTCGCGAAGGACAAAAGACCACCTATTTCAAGCTGACTCTCCCCAACACGGAAACGAGTTGAAGGTGGCAGTATGGGCGTCCGGGACTCCCGAGCAGTTTCTACTGCATGTAAGATCCGCGATTCACGCATGCAAGCAAATGGGGCTTGACACGGACTTCGCGGCAGCCGAAAAGGCTGTTGAAACAGCCAAGATCGAGGCTGAACTAGCCAAGCAGGATTACGTCACGGTACGCAATGCTGAAAAGAAGAAGAAGGGCAATAAACAAGAGGCGCCCGGTACGACTACCGAGGCTGCATCACCTGCCCTAGTAGAAGCCAAGGCCACGTATGACAAGGTCTTGAAAGCTCTAGAAGATGCGAAGCTCGCCGTCGCAACGGCTGGAGCGAAGCCCTTCGAGCTTTATGGAAACCTCCTCTCCGACGAGGCACGTCAGCCCTGGGAGAAGATTATCAAGGCCCAAGTGACTAAAGCTCCTTGGGAAGACATCAAGGGAGTACCGCATACGGAGACTCCCACGAAGACTTGGGACTCGTTTCACGAGTGCGTCACGTTTCACCTACTGCAGGTGTTCCGTCATGACGCGGGCGAGGCCCTCAAGTATTACATCACGAATACGCTAAAAAGCCCAACAGGGTTTCGATTCGTCAGTTTTTGTCCGAGTTGAACAGCTCAACAGCTACCTCGAGACATTGCCCTGCCTGTATTACAGCCCGAAGGCTAATCAGGCGACCAAGAAGGTATTGCCTCTTGATGACGCTGACCTTGCGACTCATCTATTGCGCATGTGTCCAGCTAAGTGGCAAACCCAGTATGACCTCACGGAGAATACCACTCCGGTCAGTACTAGGGCCTTGCTATTGGTCCTAGAGAATATCGAGAACAATGCGGAACTCGATAACAAGCCCGCTAGCACGACCAAGGCAAAAGGGGCTGATACTGAGCGGAAGATGGAGTCGATGGACTCCCGCATCCCCAAGAAGCCCAAGAAGGTGGGCTGGACCGAAAAGCACTGTGTGCTATGCAAGAAACATGGGGGGCCGCACAAAAGTCACAATACGCGTGACTGCCGTCGCTATAACAAGGGCGGTACTCCGATCAAGAAAAATGGGGGCGCAAGTAAGCCCGGTTTAAAAGAAAGAAAACTGGAGGGCACTAACCGCCCAGATTGTCCGGGCGGAGTTGAAGAAAGCTCTCCGAAAAAGTCTAGTAAGCGCAAGAAACGTCGCGCTAATGACTCGGAAAGTGACAGCGACTCCGGCGACAGTTCGTGAAGGTGCGGGTCGGATAGCACTGGGGAATTACGTAGATGTAAGAAACGTAAATTAAATACTGCAGTTAACAGTTACACTACCCCCAGTCCGAGCAAAGCTATCCTGACTAATAAAAGTCAAGATTCAAAATCAATTAGATCAACTGTCACGAAAACCAAGATATCAAAAAATCTTGTTCCAAGACAAAAAGCCCGAATTAAAAATTCGAAATAAAATGAAGTCAACGACATCATCCAACTCAAAAATCTTACGACAAAAAAGTTGTCAGTAATAAAACTCAACATACTGAGGCTAATGTGCACATGCCCAGTGTAAATTACAATATTAATCACAAACAGAAAGTGATTACAACAAACACCAAGGATCGCCTCGGTGTCACGGCGTTAGTTGCCATAATGGAACCAGCGACTGAAAGTCAATCCGGCAGAGCATACAAACAACCTCTGCGGAGTCGCCCCAGTAACAAAATTAAAGTCCTACTGGACTCTGGGTCTGATGGAGACCTTATTTTCCTTCCAAAAGGAAAAGACAAGCCTTTTCCCTACCTGACTAGGCAGGTGCCAAAGTCTTGGCATACGTCAAATGGGAGCTTCCAGACAACTGGAAGAGGTAAGATCAGAGTCAAATTCTTTGAGTACTCCAATTCCAAGGAGTATCTCCTACAACCTGACATTGTAGAATACAGGGAAGATGACATGACCAAACCAGGGTTTGACCTCATTCTTGGTAGTAATACCTTGAAGGAGTTAGGAATTGTCCTAGACTTTCGGACAAAGGAAATCACAGTAGATGACATCTCACTGCCAATGAGAGACATCAACAAATTAAAGACAAGAGCTACTGTGGAAAAAGCTTGGACTATGAACAATAGCATCTACCAAGAGACATCCAAGGAACCACAGAGCACTCTGGAGGCAACAAAACGCCTCATAAAAATACTAGACGCTAAGTATGAAAAAGCGGATCTCAGGGCAATTGTCAGAGACAACTGCACTCACCTAAGTGGCCCAGAACAAGCAAGGTTACTGGAGCTCCTACAAGAGTTTGAGGAGTTATTTAGTGGGAAACTAGGTGACTGGGATTGTAAGCCGGTCTCCCTCCAGCTAAAGGAAGGAGCACAGCCATACCATGGCAGGCCTTTTCCCATACCCAAGAAGCACATAGAAATAACAAAAAGAGAGGTACAACGACTATGTGACTTAGGGGTACTCAAATGGCAAGATGATTCTGAATGGGCATCACCCACATTCATCATACCCAAGAAAGACAACACCGTACGGGTTGTTAGCGATTTTAGGGAAGTAAATAAACGGATAGTGAGAAAACCGTTTCCTATTCCCAAAATCAGCACTGTTCTACAAGAACTTGAAGGCTTTACATATGCCACAGCCCTTGACCTAAATATGGGCTATTATACCATTAGATTGGATCCAGATGCGTCCAAAATATGCACCATTATCTTTCCATGGGGTAAGTACTCTTACCTGCGGTTACCAATGGGCGTTGCATGTTCTCCCGACATCTTCCAGGCTAAGATGTCTGAGCTAATGGCAACCCTTGAGTTCGTGCGAACTTATCTTGATGATTTACTATGCATCAGCAAGGGAAACCTAGAAGATCACCTTACTAAACTCAGAAGGGTCTTCATTAGGTTGCGAGACGCAGGCTTGACCGTCAATGCGCGCAAGTCGTCTTTCTGTGCCATGGAGACAGAATACCTAGGATATGTATTATCCAGAGATGGTATAAAACCACAACCAAAAAAGGTACAGGCAATCCTCGCATTAACACCGCCTCAAAATGTTAAACAGCTCCGTGGGTTTCTAGGCATGGTCCAGTACTACAGAGACATTTGGGCGAGACGCAGTGAAATACTTGCACCATTAACCAACTTAGTTGGTGAGTGTGGACACACCAAAGTCACAAGGGCTAACAAAACCAAGAAAAAGCCGTGGCATTGGGATGACATCCATCAGCAAGCATTCGACACTGTAAAGGCAACGATCGCTCGCGATGTTACCTTGGCCTACCCTGACTATTCCCAGGGATTTGAGATTTACACAGATAGTTCAAAATTTCAATTGGGCGCTGTGATTACTCAAAACAACAGGCCGCTGGCGTTCTTCAGTAGGAAACTGAGTCAGGCGCAGCAAAAATATAGCGTGACCGAACAGGAACTACTGGCCATAGTAGAAACACTAAAAGAGTTCAAAGGCATGCTTTGGGGACAACAGATTACGGTCTACACTGACCACAAAAATCTAATGCAGGATGCTCTAGGTCTGACCTCTGATCGAGTGTATCGCTGGAGATTACTCTTAGAAGAGTATGGCCCCACCATCGTGTATATCAAAGGCATCCACAACACCGTTGCGGACGCCATCTCACGACTGGACTATGGACCCGTCCCAGATGACAGGTCAACCTGGATGACTTTCGCCCAGTGTTGGTGCTACCACAACACCTCACAGCCAGAAACATCCCTAGCATCCACCCAGGAATCCATGAACCAGGTGTTTGCTAATCGCAACGAAGAGGACTCCATCTATCCCCTCACAACCAGAGAGATAGCGGAGGCACAACAAGAAGATGAAAGCCTACTAAACAAAGGCTACTCAACTCAGTTAGTTGAGAATATTAAAGTACTCTGTAAGGAGGGCAAAATGGTTATTCCAACAAGCCTCCAACACCGTGCGGTAGCTTGGTTTCACCACTACCTACAGCACCCCGGGACTAAACGTCTCGAAGAAACTCTTCGTCTGTCGATGTATTGGAAAGGTCTAAGAACGACAGTCCAATCACACGTCAAAAAGTGTCACAGTTGCCAGGTGAACAAACGCAGGCAGATAAAATACGGGAAACTGCCAACAAAACTTGCCATCACCAACCCCTGGGAGGCTCTATGTGTGGACCTTATAGGACCGTACACCCTCAAGGGCAAGGACAAGACACAAATTGACTTCATGTGCGTCACAATGATCGATCCTGCAACAAGCTGGTTCGAAATTGTAGAGTTGCCGGTATCACAGCTCCCGAAGCTTGATATTCCCACGGGTACAAAGGGGCACAAGGGCAAAGACACACGTGTCCAAGAACAACAACCCTACTTTGACAAAACGTCAGCAACAGTAGGTAATTTAGTCAATAGGACCTGGTTTAGCCGTTACCCACGTAGTCAATATATTATCTACGACAATGGAAGTGAATTTAAACTTCACTTGAGACCCTCTGTGAGTCATATGGTCTGAAGCGTAAGCCAACCAGTGTCAAAACCCACAAGCGAACGCAATACTCGGCGGGTGCATCAAACAATCATGGCGATGCTCCGCACAGCTGAATTGGATATGGCCGACACCATCAGCGAGAGTGACATTGCTGACTTTCTCACAAATGCCGCATGGGCGTTCGCTCTACCTATCACACAGTACTAAAAACTTCGCCAGGTGCAGCTATCTTTGGAAGGGACATGTTGTTTGACGTCCCTACATTGCTGACTGGTCTAAAATAGGGGAATATAGACAACGGCAAACTGACCGTAACACAAGACGGGAGAATGCCTCTCGCATAGACTGGGACTACCAGCCCGGTGACAAAGTACTGCTGCGAAAAGACGGTATCCTCCGCAAAACAGAGAGCCGGTATGAAAGTGATCCTTGGACTATCACGTCAGTTCATACGAATGGCACAATAAGGGTTCAACGCGGAACTAAGTCCGGCGACTTAACATTAGGAGAGTTACACCATATTTTGAATAAACTAAAAATGACTTGTACCTTACCCCTTTCTCCTATCAAGACTTACGCTTCGTCATTGCTACACCATCTTTTTTCCTCCTCGCGGTTTTCTTTGAAGAGGTTTTCTTTTCGTGAGCATTGACACCTTATCGCTCCATTCGTGGGGCGAGTGACATGAGCCAAGGATACCTACTGGTACTCCTGACCCTTCCTGGGCCCAAGGACAGGTCCCAGGGGTACAAAGACAAATGGGATTTCTACTAACTAAGGGTAGGATCCCACCAAATAGAAGCAGGACTCATTAACAAGACTATTCAGTCCTGCAGGGCTTATTACTACTAATTGGTAGGACTAAATATACAGCCCATTCCAGATTCCACTGGATTCAGTTTGGCATGCAAGAATGCATGTACAGCCCAAACCAGGTGCATGTACACCAAGTTTGGCATGCATGAATCCAATAGGATGCATCAAAACCTAACATCCTCAAATTACATGCAAAATGCATGATAAACTAGAGAGGACTACCATGAGGCAGTCCTCATTTTCAATCAGTTTTATAGCTTATAAAATTAAACTCCAAACAACTGGAACATCCCTTTTTTACTTCCTTACCTACAATTACTTTTCGATTACTTCCGGCTTAGGTCACCCTACGAAGAATCGTATGGCATCTAAGGCCTAAAAAAGCTTGCTCGTAACCCCCGAGATGTTTCGGTTACTTGAAAGACTTGCGATCCCCCTGGAAGTTTGCGGTTCTCAGGTTTCCAATGTGTAAGACACATCCTCAAGGGAAAATGAGCCCACGCAGGACGTAGTCCCACGATCGTGGATCAGCCCCATTCACATGGGAGCGCGTCACGGCACAGCCCATTTCACAAAACTTTTCATGACACTGCCCTCGCAATCACAATCTGAAAAAAACAACCACATATCACGTGTCCTAGACTCGCTGGGCTGATGGACCAGTCTAGGAGAGAACATTGTTCGACTCCTCAAATGGGCATAGGAGCGCAATATCTTGCTGCATCCCATTTTGACGTCAGAGTGACGCGGAGTAACATCTCCAAGTCCCAGCACGCATGGGGGCGCAAGATGGACCCATAAAACGACTACGTGTTGTGCCCCCAGAAACACTCTGAGCAAAATTCTTGCGAAATCTCAATTTTCGCAAGAATGCTGCTGACTTTTTGCGTTTTTTATCAGGAAAACACGCAACTTGTTGATTTCTTTCTGAAATCCAAGCAAAAAAGTGAGAAAAGTCCACAAAAGTGAGAATTCTTCTCATGTAGTATCCCTTTCATGCATATAAGCTACCGAGCTTCGCAAAAAGGAAAGAAAAGCTAGTTGGCTTTTGAATAGCCTCTGCACAACCTCTGGTCCGAGGAAAATAGAATTTAGAGCCCGAAACGGAATTCTTTAATTTTAAATTAAGGAGCTCGTTAGAGAAAAATCTTAATCAAAATTCTACCATCATGTTAAAATAACCTGACATTCAAATACCTTGCTACATGTAAAAATAAAACAAAAATGCCAAGAAATCTTCTGGCATCATGAATTGTTTTCTCAAGAAGATGAACTCTTCTCCCACGTAGAGAAATGTACACATGTGCCATGCGCACTATTCACAAGCAAAGGTAACAAAAAAGCAACTGGAAATCAAACCATGTTGGGTTTCGAACCCCTGACACGGTGTTGCTACAGTAACAGTGAAAGCAAGAAGGACGTAGTTCCAAGCTTCCCCCATGTTCCAAAATTAGGAATATCCATATGTTTTCCTTACCCAGCTAGGCAGGTGTCAAACTCTTGGCACACGCAGGATGGGTTCTTCCTACTCAAACGGAAGGGCAACGTCACAGGATGTTTTTTATTGCACAAGCAATAAATTCCTGTCAAAACACACTTTTCTGAGTACATGTTACCCAGAGTGACTAAGCCAGCATATGACCTCAGTCTTTGAAAAATGCAAGAACTGAGTTTGAATTGTTCTAGATTTTCGAACAAATAACAACATAAAATATGTTAAGATCAATTTTACCTTGCCAGTGATAATTGATGCAAAGTCTGCAAAAATCTGTGAACCAGAGTTGAAACAAAACCTGGACACAACATACCATGCACATAGCTAACCACTTAAGTGCAGGGCTCTTTTTGAGCAAAAATACTCATGATCACAGAGCTAACCACTCCTGTGAAAAACTCCTCAGCGGGTTGAGTAAAATAGCAGATCTTCCAAGCTGTGTCAAAATAAAAGAAAAAGACACACACTTACACTACAAACTCATTTTCATACACGTTACTTAGGTTTCTCATGACAAGAGAAACTGTTTGATGAAGTTCAGTGTGTTGGAAGAACGTGCCTGTGTACCTCTATTTTTCCGAAGAGGTAGGTTCACAGCCTATAAAGACAGAGCACAACCAGTCCAAAAGTCAAGTAAAAACAATGAGGACAATTTACCTTGGCGACTGGAGGGTTTCATTGACAGCCGTCGTCAGAACTGGCTGTACAAGTACAGAACACCCAAACAAAAATAAATTACTGTAAATCAAAAAGTGATTCTTAAAATAAGTGAAAATAGGCAAAAAAGTTAGGAAAACTGTCTAAACTCAAAAGAATTCTTACAGTACTGTAGATGTTGCTATGTTCAACTCTGCAAACACCATAAGACTTCATGAAAAGTCAACAAATCATAGACTAGATACTGACGCATCTGGAACCCGTTCATGCCTAGAAACACTGAAGAAGGTTATACCTACTCAGAGTTAGCAATAACAATCATGGGTTTTCCATGTGCCTCACAAGCACATTCAATGGAGTCAATGATGGCCATACTGTTCTCAATAGAACTCATTTGGAGTAATATGATATTCTCCAAAGGCTAGCTTGAGAGACCACCTTAAACAAGGTTAGGATGGACTTACCAAGCAGCGAGTAAAGGTTTGCATGACAAACCAATACACAACATCTCTGCACAAAGACAACAAGGGCTTAATAACAGACCCAAAGTCTTTGCACGGCAAAAGCACCATGCTTACAAGCAGATGAAAACTCGCCAAACATTCGCCCATACAGGGAACTCACATGCTACTGGGTGGTCCAGTACAAGGGAGAACCTTGGGTAAGACAATATGATTGTCTCCCCTCACTCACAACTGGAATTGTAGAGGAGGAGGTACACCGTACACAAAAAAGAGACACATTAATGTTAGACATTTGTTACCACAACAAGTCTAGAGCAACACCAACTCAGGTTGGGTATGCTCGCATTCTAGTACAGCTTGCTGAACTTAGAGTGCATATAATACACAGAATAAGAGAAAATGAATCCTTGACCATGATTAACATTATTGGATTCAACAGAACTGTGTCTTACTAGATAATGGTCTCACTGAGACTCAATGACTAGTACTTGATTCTCTTGTGAGAACTTCTGACGGTTTACCTTCAGAATTATCCATGGAGAACACATATGGTGTCCATAAGGAAGGACTCTTAGAGTCACCGAAAACACGTGGGTCTTTTTGCTAAAGACAACGGGATGACCATAGGTAGTGCACATACGTGTTGCACAACAAACCATAAAATAAGCCTCATAATCATATGAGCACAACAACACAAAGGATCCACAACCTTTGTTCTTGTAAAACCACAGCACATAGAATTGTGAGTATCCCTAGTTAAACAGGAATACCATCTCACACAAAAGGATAAGTCAAACATGAACATCTCTACTGAGAGACATGTAGCACCTTGTTGGCATGCAATGCAAAACAAATGCAACTCAAGCAGCTATACACAGAAATGTAGTATCGCTTCACTAGCTTAGACAAATCCAAAGAGAAACACAACTATTACGTTGTCAACATATCATGGAAAGTTCACTTCTCCATGATGCTCGCTGTGAAGTCACAATATGGTTCCATAAACCATAAGATTAGAGTCAACAACTGTCTTTCAAAATATAAAAATAGGTACGCACATGCACATTTAGTTATGTTGCAATGTCATTACCACCAACAAAAGAGTTATACATGTACAGACCTCCCCCGAGGATCCCTGCTACAAATTACAAAAGGATATCATGAAACACTGAATCCGTACTCTTCATGGTACAAAAAGACATAGACGTTGATGCTTGGACCTTCCAATGATTATAGTCAATACATTAAGTATGACTTGACATTGTTCACTTGCCGGTAGCTGACCCTTTGGGCAACTATTCCCATGGATACATAGGGGTGACAGAGCAAATAAAAGTACAATATACCAACACAAAGGATTGCAGAAGATAATAAACAGAATATCTGTACTATCAGCATCTTTGTACCTAGAGCTAGTTCAATATACACATTGTACACACATTGTGACAGTCAAGGTGCAGTTTCAACACTCCACTTTTGGACCATATGCATTTCATTTGGCTTCCCAGTGTAAGTCAACCAGAGTCTTCAAAAATCAAAACCCAAAAAGTGAATTACTATCTAGAGTTCAACATCAACCGAATCATGGAGATGCTTGGCCTGCTGTACCAATCATGGTCTTGTCAGCAGCTTATAGTGGCACAATGTTTACCTAAACCGCTCAGATACCATTCCCTCATACCTACTATGCAGTGCCTATCGCCTAAATGTAGTGTAGCAATCAAAAGATGGAATTGTTGTTTGGCATTCCACTTTTGCATGCACAGACAAAATCAATGGGAGACACCAGGCAACACCAAACCGACCCAAAATTATCCTCATAAATTTATGGTCACATGGTCCGTGGAAAGCAATGCTTTAGTAAACAAAGGTCTTTTACCCCGCACAAATATTCAGTCGGTATACCAGTGATAATTGGACTATCACAGACAGTATACGATAAGACAATCAGGGTTACACGCGGAAGTAAGTCAGAAAATAAGTTTGACTTAGGAGAGTACAACCAAACCAGCTTTATCATAAGCCATGACAAATCTCCCTCTCCACATGAACTTACACTTCATATACTACATAAAATAATATGTAGGTACAAAGCGTCACAGGCAGCTTGCACATTTTTAACCTCAGCAAAAAAAGGTTTTTCTGCAAGTCTGGCTCATATTCGGATTTTTTCCTCACCGAGGTTTTACTTTTCCGCAAGCCATGCTAATTCTCCAATCATGGGGGCGAGTGACATAAGCCAACCTAGACCAAAAGGCCACTGAACTAAAGGCCCCTTCACAAAAAGTTGACATAGGCCAATTATCTACCTTAACTGGTAAACCCAAAAAGGTTCCACCTGGAACATCTAAACGCCCTCTTCACTTTGCATTGGACAAAGGAAGTACAAAAGTCATAATATATTCGTTTCTGAGAAACAATATATTTCAGGACATACTGATCAGATATGTTTTGAGAAACACCCATATACATTCAAGGTGTTTCAGTTGAGCGAGTTCAACTGCTCAACTGAGAGGACTGCTGTCTGAGAAACCTTCTCAACTGACAGTCCTGCTTGCAGTGTGAGAGTTTCTCTATAAAAATTATCACCTGAGGATTCATACCCAAATCAGGTCGAATCTCTACACAGTTTCATTTTGTGCAATGAAGCATGGATTTGCTAGTGTACCATTGCTACTACCTAGTACCAAAGTGTAACTTAACTCATAATAAAATCAGTTCCCAACAACTTGTATCTACCCGTTTACTACATAGTACAACCTACATCAAAACAGCTTAGGTTACCATCAATTGATAGCCTTCACGCAACCAGATCGGATCGTCTGTCCGTCGTTCCACCATCCATCATCCATCAGCTGTTGTCGGTGGTTGACCATGGTAGGTTCGTCTGTCCGTCGTCCATTGTTGCTCAAAGCCGTCCAATACACTTGGTGTGTTACACGTGGCGCAACTTGTGCTGCCTGACCCCAAGAGTAGCAACAGCCACAGCTGAGCCCCGAGTCACGTACTCAGCCAGTTGAAGTGAGTTCACTCACAGGCCAGCACGTTTTTTTTAAACACGCCGCCAAAAACAATTCCCCTGTATGTTGGTGAGGACTAGATCCCACTTGACACGGGTATACTCCGCTTTTGTTAGCAGAGCACGCATTTAGCACATAGTGCACTTGCCGTAAAAAGACCACTTGTGACGTATCATACGCACTTGTGGCACAAATGCTTACGTGCCTATTAGGTAGTAGCAGCCCCTCATTAAAAATGAGGAGGCAATAAACATAAATGCCTCGGTTTATTTTTTTTCCGAAAGAGCAATATGTGTGTAGTCTATTTTTAGACCTAAAAACACGATTAGACTTAAAATTAGTCCGTACCTGTGATCACATGCAGATGCAGTGACACCACGGAGTACTAAGTACTTATAGCCTTAGGGCAGTACAAAAAAAATCTTCTAGGGCAGAAAATGACCCTATGAAGAATCGTATGGCATCTAAGGCCTAAAAAGCTTGCTCGTGACCCCCGAGAGGTTTCGGTCACTTGAAAGACTCGCGATTCCCCTGGAAGTTTGCGGTTCTCAGGTTTCCAATGTGTAAGACACATCCTCAAGGGAAAATGAGCCCGCGCAGGACGTAGTCCCACGATCGTGGATCAGCCCCATTCACATGGGAGCGCGTCACGGCACAGCCCATTTCACAAAACGTATCGCGACACAGCCCTCGCGATCACGATCTGAAAAAACGACCACATATCATGTGTCCTAGACTCGCTGGGCTCAGCCCACGTGCGCGATGGACCAGCCTAGGAGAGAACATTGTTCTACTCCTCACATGGGCATAGGAGCGCAATATATTGCCGCATCCCGGTCAGACGTCAGAGTGACGCGGAGTATTGTCTCCAAGTCCCAGCACGCATGGGGGCGCAAGATGGACCCATAAAACGACTAGCATCGTGCCCCAGAAACACTCTGAGCCAAATTCTCGCGAAATCCCAATTTGCGCAAGAATGCTGCTGACTTTTTGCGTTTTTTTTTCCAGGAAAACACGCAACTTGTTGATTTCTTTCTGAAATCCAAGCAAAAAAGTGAGAAAAGTCCACAAAAGTGAGAATTCTTCTCATGTGGTATCCCTTTCATGCATATAAGCTACCGAGCTTGGCAAAAAGGAAAGAAAGCTAGTTGGCTTATGAATAGCCAAATGCACAACCTCTGGTCCGAGGAAAATAGAATTTAGAGCCCGAAAATATAAATTCGAATTATTTAATTTTAAATTAAAGAGCTCGTTAGAGAAAAAAATCTTGATCAAAATTCTACTGTCACGTTAAAATAACCTGATATTCAAATACCTTGCTACATGTAAAAATAAAACAAAAATGCCAAGAAATCTTCTGGCATCATGAATTGTTTTCTCAAGAAGATGAACTCTTCTCCCACGTAGAGAAATGTACACATGTGCCATGCTGCACTATTCACAAGCAAAGGTAACAAAAAGCAACTGGAAATCAAACCATGTTGGGTTTCAACCCCTGACACGGTGTTGCTACAGTAACAGTGAAAGCAAGAAGGACGTAGTTCCAAGCTTCCCCATGTTCCAAAATTAGGAACATCCATATGTTTTCCTTACCCAGCTAGGCAGGTGTCAAACTCTTGGCGCACGCAGGATGGGTTCTTCCTACTCAAAAGGAAGGGCAAAGTCACACGATGTTTTTTATTGCACAAGCAGTAAATTCCTGTCAAAACACACTTTTCTGAGTACATGTTACCCAGAGTGACTAAGCCAGCATATGACCTCAGTCTTTGACAAATGCAAGAACTGAGTTTGAATTGTTCTAGATTTTCGAACAAATAACAACATAAAATATGTTAAGATCAATTTTACCTTGCCAGTGATAATTGATGCAAAGTCTGCAAAAATCTGTGAACCAGAGTTGAAACAAAACCTGGACACAACATACCAAGCACATAGCTAACCACTTAAGTGCAGGACTCTTCTTGAGCAAAAATACTCATGATCACAGAGCTAACCACTCCTGTGAAAAACTCCTCTGGGGGTTGAGTAAAATAGCAGACCTTCCAAGCTGTGTCAAAATAAAAGAAAAAGACACACACTTACACTACAAACTCAATTTCATACACGTTACTGAGGTTTCTCATGACAAGAGAAACTGTTTGATGAAGTTCAGTGTGTTGGAAGAACGTGCCTGTTTACCTCTATTTTTCAAACGAGGTAGGTTTACAGCCTATAAAGACAGAGCACAACCAGTCCAAAAGTCAAGTAAAAACAACGAGGACAATTTACCTTGGCGACTGGAGGGTTTCATTGACAGCCGTCGTCAGAACTGGCTGTACAAGAACAGAACACCCAAACAAACATAAATTACTGTAAATCAAAAAGTGATTCTTAAAATAAGATATGGACAAAAAGTTAGGAAAACTGTCTAAACTCAAAAGAATCCTTACAGTACTGTAGATGTTGCTATGTTCAACTCTGCAAACACCATAAGACTTCATGAAAAGTCAACAAATCATAGACTAGATACTGACGCATCTGGAACCCGTTCATGCCTAGAAACACTGAAGAAGGTTATACCTACTCAGAGCTAGCAATAACAATCATGGGTTTTCCATGTGCCTCACAAGCACATTCAATGGAGTCAATGATGGCCATACTGTTCTCAATAGAACTCATTTGGAGTAATATGATATTCTCCAAAGGCTAGCTTGAGAGACCACCTTAAACAAGGTTAGGATGGACTTACCAAGCAGCGAGTAAAGGTTTGCATGACAAACCAATACACAACATCTCTGCACAAAGACAACAAGGGCTTAATAACAGACCCAAAGTCTTCTCATGGCAAAAGCACCATGCTTACAAGCAGATGAAAACTCGCTAAACATTCGCCCATACAGGGAACTCACATGCTACTGGGTGGTCCAGTACAAGGGAGAACCTTGGGTAAGACAATATGATTGTCTCGCCTCACTCACAACTGGAATTGTAGAGGAGGAGGTACACTGTACACAAAAAAGAGACACATTAATGTTAGACATTTGTTACCACAACAAGTCTAGAGCAACACCAACTCAGGTTGGGTATGCTCGCATTCTAGTACAGCTTGCTGAACTTAGAGTGCATATAATACACAGAATAAGAGAAAATGAATCCTTGACCATGATTAACATTATTGGATTCAACAGAACTGTGTCTTACTAGATAATGGTCTCACTGAGACTCAATGACTAGTACTTGATTCTCTTGTGAGAACTTCTGATGGTTTACCTTCAGAATTATCCATGGAGAACACATATGGTGTCCATAAGGAAGGACTCTTAGAGTCACCGAAACACGTGGGTCTTTTGCTAAAGACAACGGGATGACCATAGGTAGTGCACATATGTGTTGCACAACAAACCATAAAATAAGCCTCATAATCACATGAGCACACAACAAAAAAACGATCCACAACCTTTGTTCTTGTAAAACCACAGCATATAGAATTGTGAGTATCCCTAGTTAAACAGGAATATCATCTCACACAAAAGGATAAGTCAAACATGAACATCTCTACTGAGAGACATGTAGCACCTTGTTGGCATGCAATGCAAAACAAATGCAACTCAAGAAGCTATGCACAGAAATGTAGTATCGCTTCACTAGCTTAGACAAATCCAAAGAGAAACACAACTATTACGTTGTCAACATATCATGGAAAGTTCACTTCTCCATGATGCTCGCTGTGAAGTCACAATATGGTTCCATAAACCATAAGATTATAGTCAACAACTGTCTTACAAAATATAAAAATTGGTACGCACATGCACATTTAGTTATGTTGCAATGTCATTACCACCAACAAAAGAGTTATACATGTACAGACCTCCCTCGAGGATCCTTGCTACAAAATACAAAAGGATATCATAAACACTGAATCCGTACTCTTCATGGTACAAAAAGACATAGACGTTGATGCTTGGACCTTCCAATGATTATAGTCAATACATTATGTATGACTTAACATTGTTCACTTGCCGATAGCTGACCCTTTGGGCAACTATTCCCATGGATACATAGGGGTGACAGAGCAAATAGAAGGACAATATACCAACACAAAGGATTGCAGAAGATAACAAACAGAATATCTGTACTATCAGCACCTTTGTACCTAGACCTGGTTCAATATCCACATTGTACACAAATTGTGACAATTAAGGTGCAGTTTCAACACTACACTTTTGGACCATATGCATTTCATTTGGCTTCCCAGTGTAAGTCAACCAGAGTCTTCAAATATCAAAACCCAAAAAGTGAATAACTATCTAGAGTTCAACATCAACCAAATCATGGAGATGCTTGGCCTGCTGTACCAATCATGGTCTTGTCAGCAGCTTCTAGTGGCACAATGTTTACCTAAACAAACACTCAGATGCCATTCACTCATACCTACTATGCAGTGCCTATCGCCTAAATGTAGTGTAGCAATCATAAGATGGAATTGTTGTTCGGCATTCCACTTTTGCACACACAGACAAAATCAATAGGAGACACCAGGCAACACCAAACCGACCCAAAATTATCCTCATAAATTTATGGTCACATGGTCCGTGGAAAGCAATGCTTTAGTAAACAAAGGTATTTTACCCCGCACAAATATTCAGTCGGTATACCAGTGATAATTGGACTATCACAGACAGTATACGATAAGACAATCAGGGTTACACGCGGAAGTAAGTCAGAATATAAGTTTGACTTAGGAGAGTACAATCAAACCAGCTTTATCATAAGCCATGACAAATCTCCCTCTCCACATGAACTTACACTTCATATACTACATAAAATTATATGTAGGTACAAATCGTCACAGGCAGCTTGCACATTTTTAACCTCAACAAGAACGGTTTTTATGCAAGTCTGGCTCATATTCGGATTTTTTCCTCACCGAGGTTTTATTTTCCACGAGCCACGCTAATTCTCCAATCGTGGGGGCGAGTGACATAGGCCAATTATCTACCTTAACTGGTAAGCCCAAAGAGGTTCCAGGTGGAACCTCCAAAGGTCCTCTTCACTTTGCATTGGACAAAGGAAGTGTGAAAGTCATAATATATTCGTTTCTCAGAAACAATATATTTCAAGTACATACTGATCAGGTATGTTTTGAGAGACAACAATTCAAGTGAAGCAGTTGAGCGAGTTCAACTGCTCAACTGACAAGACTGCAGTGTGAGACCTTCTCAACTGACAAGACTGCAGTGTGAGAGTTTCTCTATAAAATTATCACCTGAGGATTCATACCAAGTCAGGTAGAATTCTACACAGTTTCATTTTGTGCAATGAAGCATATTTGCTTCATTGCTGCTTGTTACTAGCAGACAACTTAACTCATAAAAATCAGTTCCCAACAACTTGTACCTATCCGTTACTACATAGTACAAACTACATTAAAACGGCTTAGGTCAAAGTCATAATATGTTCGTTTCTCAGAAACAATATATTTCAGGTACATACTGATCAGGTATGTTTTGAGAGACAATAATTCAAGTGAAGCAGTTGAGCGAGTTCAACTGCTCAACTGACAAGACTGCAGTGTGAGACCTTCTCAACTGACAAGCTTGCAGTGTGAGAGTTTCTCTATAAAAATTATCACCTGAGGATTCATACCAAGTCAGGTAGAATTCTACACAGTTTCATTTTGTGCAATGAAGCATATTTGCTTCATTGCTACTTGTTAGTACCAAATAACTTAACTCATAAAAATCAGTTCCCAACAACTCGTATCTATCCGTTACTACATAGTACAACCTACATCAAAATGGCTTAGGTCATGTACTGATTTATAGTTGATTTAAACAGTGATTTGATGTCCATTCTATAAGCATAATTAGGACCTTGACCTGGGGGAATTCATCATGTGTTCTCTCCTATTTTGTGCTCCAGTGAGTTATTTTGGGGTTATTACAGATTCCTATGTACTGCCTTCAGACATTTGGTGATATCTTGGATCATTCTGAGTGGTCATTCTAATGATGAAGATTGCAAAATTATACAACTGGCCTTGTCTCCGTATCTCAAGTATGACACAGTATTAATTCTACAGCAGCAATACTTTGTAAACTAGCATAGAATGCTTTGTTGTCATAATGGACAGTGGACAGGAATGTACTACCCACAACCACTAGTACATCCTATTAGGCTTGCTTGCTCACCCCATCATTCAAAAATGCATTGGTATTGGTTACAATGAAGTTTGTATTATTATGCAAGCCTCACAAATTTCATGTGAAGCGTATAATTTTTGAATGCTGTTCTATTAAGGTATGATCATATCAATGAGATGTGGTGCATTCAAATTACATAAACAAGGTTCCATATACTATTGTATTCTATGTAACAACTCAAACTGCCTTAGTCTATGATGTACAATGGTACTTTCAAAATCAACTTGTCATCAATCAAAAGGCTACAAAAATGCTAAGCTATGTATTTGCTCTTTGTTCCAACAGAAGTAATAATTCGATACGAAAATCTCTTTTTAATGAAATCATTGAGAACTATGAAGTGTACATTGTTAGTCCTGCTTGAAATCACACTCTGCTGATCTTTTGTGTATTCAACAAACTATGTTCACTTGAAGTTATCAAAGTATGTCTCAAAAGAAATAAACCCAATCCCATATAAAAATGCAGTGATACAAAATGATGGCCCTGTTCAAAATAAAATACTCACAATACTTGCTCTACAAAAGTTTGTAACAAAAAATGAGTTGAATTCCATATGAAATGAGTTTCACATGGAAGGATGTTCCTTTTAAGCATGAAACAAGATTGCATATGAAATGATGGTTAAAACTGAATTGTTTGTGTCTGCATAAAAAGGATTTTAGAATTCACCATAACTGACTGGCAATATCACACAGAAACCACCTTCATGTTGAAACATCCAATTCAATACAGATAAATTTCTAAATAAAGCAAATTACTGAACTGTTCACCTTTGGTACTAGCACACTTTTCTTGTGCTTTGTGTCCTAATGCAATACACCGCCACACTTGCATCCACATTTAACCTGCACCCCTGCCAAAATCATAGAAGGGATAGTACAAATTGAAACTGATCACAAAACATTTTTCATGATGAAGGTGTTGAATAATGATATACCTTCATCTCAGACTATTTCATTTGTTACTGGAATCTATTTTGAAGAACTAAGGAGCCACAAGATTGGCACTCATTGTTTGACTGCGCCTGCTTGCGTGAGGAACGGTAGAAGTGCAAAGCCCTCTGTAATCATTCTATGGAAATGGTGTGCATGGTTTGGAGTGACCATCAATCAAACCAACACACAAAATTAGCAATAAGTTCAAACTTTAGTTCACCTCACACATGTGAACATGGGGATTTGTATTTTTTGGGAAAGAAGACATGGTACTAGACACAAGCAATGTGGAATCATGACAAAAATTTAAAACGTCTGTACGAAAACTGAAGTTGTGATGAACAATTGCAATTCTACACTGAGTTTATGTAATTTGTCATTGTGGCATTAAGTACATCGTGCATGGTGTTCAATACATCATGTAATGCATGTTTGTTTTATGCATCCTGTGTACAAAATAAAAGTGGACAATGTCTAGTTGTATTTTTGTAGAATAAAATTATATGTGCAGTAGCAAAAAAGACAACATTCAATGTAGAACACACCACTCTTTGTTCTGAGCAATATCCCATTACAATAATGACATTTTATATCAACTCCTATCATTGTTCTGTAAGTTTATACAATATACTTTTTCCATTTAATAATTTCATTTGAACAAATTCTTATTTGAGCATACATATGTGACATCTGAAATCATAGACAAAAAATTGACCCCCCACACAAATGTAGTCCAGTCAACTTATTAACCACAGTGTACACAATGATAAACTCAGTGGTTAACTTGAACATCATAATGAACACGTCTCAAAGTCCATGATGCCTTTATCATGAGCATAAGGTTAGGAAGTTCAAATGATCAATAATTACTGTCATAAATGAGTAGCCTTGTGATGAATGAGGCATTTAGTTCATATTGAAGATCAATGATTTGGGCAACAAGACTCCCAAAACAAGCAGAAAGCAAGGTGTAAGGGAAGTGCAAGTGATACCTTTTTGTATCATTTCCATGGGATAGATTAAGGGGGCATAGTTATGTACAAGCCTTGTCTCTGTCACATGAAACCACAGCAGCTAATGGTTTTGTCTGACAAAACAGTTTTTGTTTATCTTTGTGTCTATTCATGAATATAACATAAAGTGTGTTGTAAATTGCCCCCACTGCAAACAGTGATCTTCTCTTGGTTTAGCACTCATTTTTATTTTCATATATGTGGTTCTTGTTGGTTCTTCTAGATGGTGTTTTCATCATAAAGTGTGGTTTTAGTTGTCATTGTGATGCTGTTGTTGTGCTTGGCATCAGGACATGCAATAGTTATTGATACTGTGATGTGGATCTGTTGTTGTGGTAATGAGATTGTCTGTTTTTGCGTAATAATTGTGGAGTGATGGTTATCCTTGTTTTGCATTCATGCCAGTTTTGTTTTGTGTTGCTTGGTTGTTCCCATTGCGGGTCAATGTTTTATGAAGGAAATGCCATCAACAATGTGTCATTTTTTGTTGCGGATGCAGCGATGGGTGCAGTGAGCTGCCGATAGATGTTAGTGTTTTGTGGCAAGAAAGCATCAAAAGTGAAAACACCATGTCTACTCCATATCTGGAGTAGTATCCTTAGTACTGGCACTGAGTATAGTATTGTACTCTAAAAAAAGAGTGGTAGGTACGACGAGTACGAAAAGAGAAGGTGACTCTGCAAATTCTTCTCATACCTTCCTTCGAATCCGGTCTCAACGCATGGCACACTATTGCACACTACCCCCTTTTTAAATAAAATACCCTCAAATATGATGGCTTACTCACTTCGTACGACAGCCAGCCGCCCGCCAATCGGCTTTCGTAAAAATAATGATCGCATGCAAGAATAGTTGAGCAACGCCCTTGCAACGCCTACACTCAAAAAACAATTCGAACTCTACCCGTTACAACCTCGGCTATCCTCGAGGCCCGCCCTCTATACCACAACTGTGGCTTCCACCCGAAACCCGAACTCCGGCAATGTTGATGAGCAATGATCCTCCACTGAAATAACAATTGTCCATTAGACCCACAACATCTGGCTGTTTTGCTCGTCAGCGGAAAAAATCACACAAGATATGTGCACCACTCCCAACAACAGCTTCTTACACACCCCGGCCCCCATAGCAGGCCATCTTGATGACGATTCCAACATGGACTTATCGGAGGAAGAGGGAGAAGTGTTGGAATCCCATTTTTCGGGGGAGATCCATAGAGCCGATGATGGACGAACATCACGTCATCATTGTCGATCGCGAGAGCGTTTGGTCCGATCTTCGAGCCGTTCCAGCTCTGCTTCTTCGGGGACTGTCTCCGTCGTCGCCACAGCAACGGCGATCGCCGGCGTCATCATGATTACTCCACTGAAGAGGATGGTGATTATTGTGAGAAGCGACATAAGTATGATTACAAACGAAAATATTCCGAGGGGAGCGGGGGCTGCGACGGCACTGAGAGAAAGAAGTTGAGGTTTATCCCCCCGGTGAGAAAGAGAGAGGTTCAGGTGGAGAATCCATCTAGCTCTTCAGATACTAGGCAGGGCGATGCGATGGTTCTTTCGCGTCGTTGGGGTCCGAGATTAGTCCATGTAGATCAAAATGCTGCACAAGATGCGGGGGGACAGGGCGGAGTATCTCATACTGTGCCTCCTCCCGCCGATATAACAGCAGTTACAACACCATCATCAACTCAGTGCTACCATGGCTCATTGGGTAACCGATTTCAGCCTCCATCTTCCAAGGCCAAAGCGCCAATCGTCACTGGGGGGCGTGTAATGGATTCATTGTCAGCGAATAGTCTACCGGCAGCGAAGGCACCTCGTTGGAATTCCCCCAGCACAGAAGCAGCACCCAGCCTATCAACTTCGACCACCGCGTTGAAATTGTCACGTTGGAGCGCACCGAACAACACTGCATCATCGAAGATGTCAACTAACCCTGTGCTCCCTCGTTGGACCGCCCCTCCCTCTGTTGCATCCAAATCTTCACTCACCAACCTCGCACCATCAGCCCAACATACAGCGATGGACCCTCATCATCTTCCCTTGAAAAGAGATTCTACGTAGGCACATCTCTGACTGATACGCTACGGGAATTCGATAGAATGACGGAGCAACATCCAATTGTGACGTCTAATGAGGAGGAGGAGGAGCACTCGACTTCTATTCCTCAGTTGGATTCGGAGGGAGAATCACTGGATCCAATCACGAAAGATGAGCACAGTATTATTGATACTCGCAGCAACTGCAGAAATGAGGATAGACATGAATTTCCCCAGCTGGTGCCACGCCAACGCGTTGTTTCCAAGGACGAACCATTGGAGCAATGCACAGAGTCATTGTGTCGAGCGCAGGTGTTTCGCAGAGAAATTGACCCTTTGCCAATTAGTCCGACCCGGTTAGGGGAGCCTTGTTCGACTTTTGACAGTCAAAAATCGAACGACGTGACATGGAGTGAGCGCACTGAAGTTCGCAGCGTAGAAGTAAAGTCTTATATTTCCAGCAAAGTCAACGGCGAGATGAGTTCACTGCCTGGACTTTCCACCACAGAACCTCGTTCTCCTCCTTCGAGCAAGATTTTTAGTTCTAGAAAGAGTCCCGTCCAATCTCCCTTCAAAAGAATCTTATCGTCTGTCAAATCGCCAACCATCAAGCGGGAGCATTCCTTCAATGAGTCTAGTCCTTCCATGGTTCACGATTTAAATGTCTCTCGCGACAGAGACCAAAGTTCATCAATTTTGAAGAAACCACCTCATATTCACATCAAAATTCCCAAGTCAATATCTCACGATAAATCGTTAAACTCCCCTGGCAGAGCCCATATTCACATCAAATTGCCTAAGATCACCAAGACTAAGTCACCCGATGAATCACTCGATGCTCAGGATGAAAAGAGCAAGGCAGGAACTACAAGTACCCCTGACGTATCCCAAACAGCCGAGGGTTTAAGTGTTACGCAAAAACTTCCAGAACTTCCCGCTTCCATGAAAGATGCCTACCCAAAACAATTGCACGTCCCCCACTTGGCTTCTGCTCGTGTTGACATCGAAAGTAAGGCACAGCAAATTCTCGCCAAGGCTAGAATGAGATTGCAGTCTTCTGCTGGTTTGAAGGAACCACCGAGCACTCCTACGTTTGAGTCGAGAATCAAAACTCAACATGGTACATTATCCAATTGTGAGCCTTTGAGGCCAGCAGTTCTCAGTGAGTCACCCCTGTCAATACGTTGTGGAGAACTCCTGCACTCCGAACAAGGAACTGAAAGTTCGAAACTAATTGCGTCATTAGAGCCGACCTCGAGAAGGGATGTTCTAAAACCTAAGGGCGTGCACATTCTTCATTCAGAGATATCTATCCCACGCAAGACTCTTGGTAGAGAAGTGTTCTCGTCGATACCAGACGACGATCCTTCATGCGATTCGAAGACTGACATAGCGAAACCCGCGACAGAAAGCAACACCAACGGAGCAATAAACAAAGCCTTCGTTCTACAGGACGATAGGCTCAAGGACAATGGGTCCAAGCCGACTTCTTATTCGGATACCCGTTCTGTCGACACAAAACCTAAAAAATTTAAACGTCTTAGAAAAATGTCTGTGCACCTCTACCAAATATGGTCAAGAAACCATCAGCAAGAGGAAACAGTGTTTCCACCTCAGACTTTCCTAGAACAAAGAGCCGGAAAGCTTCAAAAAGATATCATTTGACCTTTCTTCTCTCTACAAAGCGGACCTCGACAGCGACAGCAGTGACTCTGATAGCAGCACCGACACCAGTTCCAGTAGTTCTACCGATTCCAGTACTTCGTCTTCCTCCAGCTCTTCTTCTTGTTCGTCCTCCACCTGCAGCAGCAGTGATAGTAGTAGTGATTCAGATAGTAGCTCCAGTTGCAGCTCAAGTTGTAGCTCCGATAGTGACAGCAGCAGTGACTTAGATACATCGTCAGATGAAGATGACAATATTCGCTCGTACAGGCTCTTTAAGAAAACTACCCCAAAGAGGACACTCAAGAAACCAAGGCACAAATATCGCAGCAGGCGCAGGGCTTCTAAGGATGTTATAATGGGGCCTGCCCCTCCGAAAGAACAAGAATTGACGGATATGGAGATTCGAAAAATTCTACAGCAGGACTCGTCAGCTCTTGGCATGGACAATACAACATGGGCCCGGCGCTCCAGTCGACAACCCTCCAAGAACCTCATCAATTCAGCTAGTGTAAAAGATCTTTTGAATAGGTTGCAATGCAATGACTCAGATATGGTTGTTCTAAAAATGAAAAAGTATTTAAACGACCCCAACCTGCCGCCAGTGGTGATGAATGCTGCGCTTGATGCTTTGGAAGAAAACAGTAACTGCCAAGCTCTCTACATCCAGGTACGCATTATTTTTGTGTCGCTTTCATTTCGCTTGAACTCCGTTCGCTTAACTTTATTTGATTTTCGGTCAGAACTTCAACAACGCCATGAAAGACGAGCAAATGATGCACTTATTACGCATACTGCAAGCTCCAAAATGTCTCATCTGGTGTTTGAACATTGGCGAGACTTACAATGTGTCGCACAAAACGTGGACAAAGTTCGCCAAGGGTCTGAAGCACACAAAAGTAACACATATGTACGCATCGGAACATACCATTACTTCTGAACTCAAAGACTTGTTTCGTAATGTCATTCGCAACAATCGTAAGAAGCATGACATGCACATCAATCCGAATAATCTTGACGTCATAGTGAAGTGTACGCATTGCTGGTGGAATCCTATCAATGCAGCTGCTCTGAGGCCTTATATCAAGGATAGTGCGTACGAACACATCTTGTTTGATGGGGAGAGCCTCGGGTTGAAAGGCACCACTGAAGGCAAGAACGCTGACACAATTTGAATTTCAAGCTTACATTTCTTCATCTGTCATACATAAAATAAGCCTTGCATTTTACAATAATCTAGTTTCTCTTTGGAATCAGTCAAAACATCATAATCTCACATGATATAACTTCTAAGAATCCACGGATGTATCAGCGCTTGTTGGGCACTCAATCTGTCAACATCTTTCCTCAGCAAACATGAAATGAAATCCTTTGCATCATTGCTCTTATCATTCCATCCTTTTCCATCGAAACATAAGCTCCCGTTGAGTATTGATTCCTGTATCTTCTCATCACAGCTGCCATTGAAGGGAGGGTAGCCACATAAAAGAATGTAAGCAACTACACCGACTGACCAAATGTCACAGGAATTGTCATATTTTTTTTTGAGTATTTCAGGTGACATGTAATAGCAAGTGCCTACGCGATTTGACATGACCTCCGCTCCACGTCGAAATCTCCGCGACAACCCAAAATCAATGAGCTTGATGTCAGAATGCTCTCCGGATAAGCAAAACGATATTTTCTGGCTTGATATCACGGTGAACGATATTATTGCTGTGAAGGTATGCTACAGCCTCAAGAAGGGACCTGATGATGCGCACTGCCTTCATTTCGGAAAAGCATCCAGCACTCGATCTCTCTTCAACAATCTTATCAAATAACTCGCCACCGGTATACTTTTCAGTGACGATGTGAAGATAGGAAGTATCTTCGAAACAGTCTACCATCGTAATGATGTTCTCATGATTGATCCTAGATAAATTGAAGACTTCTTGCTTCAAATGGTCCAACTGTCTGACTTTAGACTTGTTGATAGATTTCACGGCAAAACTGCGACCAGAAGCTCGAGAGAAGCATTCCCTGACATAGCCATACTTGCCGGATCCGAGCACCTCGGACATGATATGATAATGTGCAAAGATGTCCGAATACCTTCCGGTGATGGGGTAGTTCGGATCTGTGGACAGGCATGCAGTGGAGGATGAATTCTCGGTGGCAGATGTATTGTTATATGATGCCTTCGCCAAAGTATTGTGACGAATAGGCTGCGCCAGTGACATGTGAGCTTTCTTTCGTCGTAAAGCAATGCTTCTTTTTACGCTTGATGGAGAGTCAGTCGTTCTCACAATTGTCCCTCTTATTGGCAAGTAGTGGCCGATTCGTTTGCCGTCTTCGTGACGACCCAAATTATGCGATATCGATGAGTCCATTCGTTCGTTGCTGTTGGCTGGGATGATGTGTCTTGTTTGGAGAGAGACGCGATGTGCTCGTCGATCTCTGGAAGATGTCATTGATGAAGTGTTCGGAGCCATGACTCGATGCAACTTAGTGAATTCAACAATTGTATTTCTTTTGTTTACGCTCTAAATCTGGTGTAATTATGAGATTGAAATGGGTGTACAGTTTTCTGCGACTGGTTAACGAACCAAGAAGCAAAATATCAGAGATCACAGAGTACACGATGTGACACACGACGATGTATCGTGTGTCGTTGTGAAGACTTCTCACTGCAATGCCAGTGTCTACGTACCCTACAAAATACTTTTATGCAAAGCGAAAATGCCACAGCTCAGAACAGCCTCCTCAATATTAATGGAGTCGTAACCGGGTTGGTTGCGGTACAATATTGTACGATACTTTTAGCACTACATACCATACCTACTTCTTCGGCAGACTTGCCTGTCGAAAAGAAGATTTTAGGCTTTCTCACTCAACACTTTCATACATATTAATTTCCCTTGTACACAAATAGAATATTGGCGATATCCTGGCTCCTGCATGTTTGCTACAGTACAATACGATCCTCAAGGCCTATGAAAACTTGTCATAATTACCTCGTAATTACTCGTAATTACCTCTTACTTATTTAAAAGACTGCGCAAGAAGTTGGACCTGCGCATTTTCAATAAAACAACAAAATGACTAGGTAATTACGTTCTTGTTGTGAAATATACAGGTGTGTCGCTCGACTCTACGGTATTGCATTGTAATCGGTGTTTTGTATTGTATGCCGTGGCGAACAGCTCGAGGTTATGAGCCTAGAATAATGTCATCAGACAACTTTTCGCATCCATCACTTTTAGGTTTGCACCGCCGCAACAGCAGCAATATCTTCTCGGTCACCACCCCCCACGAGCGAGCAAGACCCACCAAGCAGCCACTCATCCTGCGGTGAAAGCTGGTGAAAGCCTCCGTTAATCCCGCTGTCGTTTTGTACACGGCAACCTTGAAAACAGCCGAAAACACAGCTAAGACAAATCATAGCCACCACGGTGTCTCGTTTGGTTCCGCATACCATTCCAAAATTTTCCGATAGAATCATACCATGGCACAAGGGGGTCGAAAGCTTAAGTCAAACAAAGCCGCCAAAAAGTCAAAGCCCTCCCAACAAAAGAAAAGCATCTCAAAGGGTCGCAAGGCCTTCGCCGCAAAGGGACGAAAGGCAACCCTAGCAAAGCAAGAAGCCGAAACCTCAAAGGCGATCAATCGCAAAAACGAAGCCACGGTTGCAGCTAGGGCTGTTGGAGCAGGTGGTAAATTTTATTTGACTGATATAAAAGAGGCGGGGCATAATGAGATTAGGAAAAAGAATGAAGCGCTGAGGAAGAAAGAAAGCAAGTCCGCCAAAATGAGTGAGAGGTTGCAGGAACAAATTAACAAACTGAAATGAATCCCAAGGACGCAAAAAAGTTTGTCGGAGACTTCGCCACGGCCTTTCAGAAGCTTGAGGAGAATGGGACCAACAATTTGAAAGCTACTGAGTGGGTTTGATTTGAAATGATGATGTCAATAAACATTGCTACGGGCGCATTGCCTTTGATCGACAGTAGTTCAGTAACTTTCGGAAACAACTTAGTAAAGCATTCACTTAAAACTTCCCGATGGCTACTTGTTTATGACGAATTCCATTGCAGCGAATCCTTCATTCGCTAATTCAATCAGCACATTGTGCAACAAACTCAATCGGCCGGATTCGCACTTTTTCAAGCCATTATCGACAAACGGCAACGTCTTGGCAAGCTTACTAACTGGTTAGGGCTCCATGTCAAATTCCCATGGTTTCAGATCCTGCTGCACCGCCAAACCGACATGATTTAGTGCGGTTTGTTTCATTCGGATCGACATTCCGGTGATTTATAACCAAACGGCTTTATGTATTAACTCTTCTTTTTCAATGATACTGTTTGTAGATGAGATATTGGATGAAGTCAAATTCAAGGAGACCGATCTCTTTTGTTCCTATCAAGGCATTGATCTGGCGAGAATTTATATATCGGTGAAGGCACCTGTTAAAGATGCATTGAGTTATTGAGCTGCTGCCACATTATTCAGGGCAATATACAGGAGGGGTCGGAATTCGCCAAGAAAATGACATGTTTGGTTATCGCTGCTGCAATCAGTGGCTTTGTTGTGGAATTTGAGCCACAACAAACTACTTCCAACCCAATTGCACTAAAATAATCATGGACAACAAGATTCACATAAACATCACTAAAAAAATTCGTGATAGTTCGATCAATAATTAACTGTAACAAACTCATTCTCATGGATTGGTTTGATAGAACTGACAAACACTGTATCTATCGAGCCTGTTCTCACTGGGATGAACATGGCATTAAAATCCAGGCACTGATGATTGATGTTGTACAATTGCCATCGATGAATGAGTTGTTGCTACTGAGAGTCTTTATTCTTGTTTTTCTTTGATACTACCTTTCCGGTATACTCACCAATAACTGCCTACACGGGCATGGAATATCCTTTTCTCACCCTCAAACCCCGAATTGGCTGGCAGTTTTTCTTGAATTGTATTGCAACGGCACATTTCCATAAATGAGTGGGTGTGTTGACATACTTGTTGCCACAGTCACCCTCATTTCCACAGTTCATGGCCGAACACTCTCTAACATGGATACAAATATCTGCATTGGGCATGGTTTGAACAGAGAAGTCAACTATTGACCTTGCATTCTTACAAAAGTCCCGGCCTTCATCAAATTGTTGCGCAAATGAGACCACACACTGTCTTCCAAGAGAGAAGCAGTTGAATCTTGCTGTTTGGAGGGTAGCACATGGTCTTCTTCTCTCAACTTCATTCTCTTTGGTCATATGGACGATATTTGTTTGTTTAAATGAGTGATTTTCAAATGGGTATCCAACTCCAAGTGTTGTGGTCATCTTTGTCTGGAACGATTTTGCTATTGCTCTACGTTGTGGAATCGTCTCTAAATTACGCATCTTGCAAAATTCGTCAAGGATCTGTTTGGAAGTGAGTCCGTAGATATTTTTCAATTCTTCCCATTCCATCTTCTTGGGAAATTTGGAGATGGCATTGCTATATGAAGGATCATCAAAGATCTCCTTCATTGCTTAATACTATCTTTTGTGGGCAGTTTCTGATTGTTCATTGTTTATACGAAGGGTCAATGAATGAAGACGAGGGATTCAACAGTGATTTTACAATGTTAGGATTTCTATGTGGGTGGGGGAAGATGGGGGGTGTTGGGGGTGTCGGTGTGTGTCACATGGCATGGCAAATTCCTGTAAATAAGTCACATAAGACAATCTGTTAAACTCTAAAATGAACAAGAAATTTAGATTCTCCTCTAGATTATATAATAAACACGAATTTGCATCATTTATTTGCCAAATATTGTTTTGAGACCCCCATTAATCTGTTCTCCAGTCATCTGTCATATCGCATCATAGCTGGTGTGTGTCTTTGTAGGAAATACTACTACATATCCTGTTAGATGATGCACTTACTAAAGCTTCAGATTGCACTATATCTATTGTACAAAATTGTATGAAAGGGAACCATCTCTTTCATGGACATTCAAATAAGTCCCAGTATCATTTGGTGTGGTTATTTTACATGATTTTTACTTAGAAGGCAATAGGATACCTCTTACATCATACTCTTAGGCACTCATGATGTTGTATATTTGAGCAAGATAGGGACAACAGGTTCTGTGCTTTTGTTACACTTGGTAATACTTCCATGTGTTATAAGTTTGCCTGTGCAATGCATGTTGTCAAGATTTCTCTGTGGACAGGGATCACAAACATCTTAATTTTATTGTTGGTATTAAGTTTGAATTACCAAAACATCTCCACAAACCTCTCTGCAAACATCTCCACAAACATCTCCACAAACCTCTATGCAAACATCTCCACAAACATCTCCACAAACATCTCCACAAACATCTCCGCAAACACCTCCCCGAAAACATCTCAGAAAACATCTCTGCAAACATCTCATCAAACGTCTCCATAATCTTACTGGATGCATTACATGCATTTTGCATATAACCCGGATGGCTGATGCAGCTCGAATTGACAAATATATCAAGTGCAATACCAAGTCCGGCAAAAACCAGTCAAAATAGAAAACAAAACATTATAGCAAGCCTAATAGGAAGTTAACCAAACAGTTTATTGATGACCAGTCACAAGAATATACTTCAACGTTAAAGAAGAAGAAAGGAAAGAGGAAGCAAGAGGAAACAATTCATCATCTCAGTAACAATGATGATTCGAGTGATATGTTGGAATTTCTTAGGGGGAAATTCCTCAAGACACCCAACTGTATTGGGCGCATGAGAAGGTACGAAGATGAGGAGAAACAAAAACGTGATGCATCATATCAGAGAGTGATGACAAAGATGACTATCAAGGAATGAATGAATTATTTCCACAAGCTAATGATCATCAACTTTTACACAGTAAAGAAATAGAGAAGGAGATGTATAAAAGTCAAAGAAGATCGGAAATCAAGCATGTCAATGAACGGAATAAACTCGAGGAACGCGATAGGTCAAAGCTCACAGAACAACAACAGGAACAACAATCACAGGGTTGTGTTTCTGTCATTGGTAACCTGAACACAATCACTAATACAAATCTCAACTGTGTCTTCAATGGAGGAGCACACCTCAATTTGACAACTGTGCAATTGTTCGCTTCACTGTCACCAAATGACAATGCTCCGTTGCTTGCTTATGCTCCTTCAATTATACCGACGCCAAATCTTGTTTCTCAGATTCCAGGTGTCATGACTCAAATGGCCATTGCATCTCAGTTTCAGAGTTTTCAAAGTTCAATGACCCCAGTACTCACTCATAGGGTCAATAATAACTCCCATATTCATGATACCATTCAAAGATATCAGAGAGATTGTCCCAGTTTACATGACCAACAATGGATACACAATTATTGGATCACATTAGAAATATTTTTATGATATGGATGTGATGGTTTTGAATGTGGATACAATTGTGTGAACCAATCAATTGCTGATGGGGTTTCATACCAGAGAAGATTCAAATCCACAATAAGCTTTGCTAGGAAAGTGCTTCTAGTTTACATTGGGATTGAGTAATTCAGTAACACAAATGAATATGGTACAATACCATACTATTAATATGCATCTCCCTTCCACATGGATTACCTTATGATGCATACATTCTAGGCATGTTCCACCACCATTCTTTAGTATGGCGGATAATAGGATGGTGGATAGTATTGAGGTGGATTTTATGATGGTGGATAATTTAAGGGTCGGTAATATGATGGACGATACAGGGAATTTCTTCTCATGATTGATCTTCATGTCCTTCTGTTCATGTATCTTCTTTTGCTGATGTACCCTGCCACTCTCCTTTTGTAAGACTTTCTGTGCTTTTGCCTTTGCATTCTTGAATTCAGCATACTTCTCCTCCAAATCCATCTGGTGATAATATTGGCCTCCCTCTTTGAAATCATAACAACTTGTCTTTCTCCAGCCACCAAGGGCTATAAAATTGCTGTCTAAAGATTTATTCACATGAAGTCAAAATGTCATATGGACACTTGTTTGAACATCTTCCTCCTCCACCACAAGATGAAATTCGGGGTCAAGACTGTTACTTTCGTAACATGCAGGAGGATGGCAATCGCTTATTTGTGGCTCTCTTGGTAGATTATCAAATGTTTCAGATGAAGAGATCTCTGATGCAGATGTTCAAAAGACCAGGCGCAAAATTTATGACAATATCCTGAAAAATTGCAATATTGTTCTTACAAATTAACCTCAACTCACGATTGGGGAATGAGCAATCCAAAATCTTCAGAGATGAAGCATATAGAGGGAAGTGATGATGATATTTTATTGAGGCATACCAACATGATGCGGGATACAACTCCATAAAAATGTGAGAACATGATTCAATACTGGAAGTATTTGTTTTTGCACAAATCAAAAACAATAATCAATGTGTCTATACCCCTCCCAAGAAAATGACGTGGCTCTATATAAGATTGCAACAAAAATCTATAATAATAATACTCAAACCATGAATATTGTCTATCTGGATAAAGAGAAACATTATGTCGCCATGATCCCAAAGCAACTGTTTGAGCCATATTCAGTACAAGAGGCCACAATTTTTCCATGATTGAACAAGAAACACTTGTCGTAGCATCAAAGGCAAAGTCAGAGGCGACCAATGACATTACAACCATATCATGGAAGTCAAAGACAAAGGCAGTCAATGATATTATGACAGTGGCATCAAGGGCAAAACACCTTTTGTTGTATCAAAGAGAGAAAAGGGTACAACTCCCAGCAAAGTAATTGATCTATGCTCACCCATACAAAAATCTATTACTACTTATCCCAATGATGAGCTCAACCTTGACTTTGAATTTCCATCTGATTCATGGAACTATTGAAGAGTTTTGGCATTGAATATGACGTTCAGACTCATTGACTTAAGTAATCATTTGAAGGTGACAGTAAATGAGTGTAGTCTTGCTCATGTTCTAAGTTCTCTCTTAGAACTAGAGTCAAGAAAACGAATGAATGAAAGTGTCATTTCGCAGTTCAATTATGATGTCTCTCGCTGGAGTTCATTGAACTTGCGACTGGATGATATGTTCAATCGATCATTGATGCACATGGTTTTCCTTCACATTGCGTATAAAACGAATGGAATGATGTGTGTCAACAATCTGAATGATTCTGTGCTTTGTATGCCAAACAACTTCATGGATCACCTGACATATGCATATGGTCAACAAAAACAATCAGATAGTAGGCTGAATTGGAATTGAAAGAGTAGGGATGACATCAGCTTGACCAGCATTTGGCACCCAAGTACTGTGGAGGACATTTTTGGCAGCTGGTAAGTGAACTTTCTTTCTAACTTCTAGCTAGTGTTGTGATCGATTTTGTTATGATCAAGTTTTTGGTACCCGACTACCCTGGGGGGGAGTTTGGCGACTGGTCAGGGTAATACTCAGAAATAGAGAAATTTTACATAGAATCCCAGGAAGATTACCCATGTAGACTCATGAAAATTACCCATACACAAGGAATAGTATGTTGTGACGGGTAGAAAATATTGGGGAATAAATTAATTTTTCCGAGAAAGTAAAGTAATAAGTCCGTTGACTCCCAGCTGCTTAACTGATGTGTAAATAACTTCGATTGGTCTGCAATCTAGGATGACGTCAACAAAGCAAATGAAAGTATAGTGACTTGTCTCACATTTCAGTCGTGGGTTAAATAATGAAGGTATTGCTTTCTGTTAACTCTTATGGGGGTATTAAATTCTATACCATTTTGTGATGAGAAATAATCACAGATGGCATCAACTAAGCAGATGAAATTGTGGCAACTTCTCTCAAATTGGAGGCAAGGGTTAAATAATTAAGGAATTATTTTCTGTTATCTCTTATGGGGTTATTAAATTCAATATCATTTTGCAATGCATGTTGGAAAGTGTATGTCAGGACTTTAATTTCTAACTGTTGGATGAAATAGATGGCGTATCCCATCACTTCATTCTAGAGATCCATCAAGTCATCTCATTCAAATATAATATCTTTAGGATACCATTCATGGGTGATGCCATCTACACTTTTTTAAACAATGACCCCAGGTGGGAGCTCTCTCCGTCCTCAACAACCATTTTTAAATTCCGCTAATCAACCAACCCATTGGTGATGTTGTCATTCTTTCTGATTTGTTACATTCATATTGAAAGTGATTAGAATTGTCCATCATGCGGAATGAAAAGCCCTACAAAGAAGATGCACCAGGTGTTATCGGTTTAGTAAGTCTGATATTATTCAAAGACAATCTATTCAAGAAATAACTTAATATCATTTTTACTATAATGATATTATACAGTGCAATGATTCCTCAAGCAAAAGATCCAAGGCCTCCCGTTCCAAGCAAGTGAAGGTATGTAAAACGTCCAAAAACAAAACAGCATGTTGTAGTGAGGAAGAAGCCAAGGACTATCCCGACCACCATTGCAGCACCATCAAAGACCAATCAGTCAAAGACCAATCAGTCAAAGACCAATCAAGTCCAGGAATCCAATATGGAAGAGCTATTTCTGAATGAGACACTTTCCGTGGCGACACACTCCATCGCGTCCATAAAAGACATCAGGATTGTCACTGATGGTACTTTGGTTTCATTAAATGACATCATGACATATCTCAAGTATATATGCCTCATTAAGACAAACTGACATTCCAACTCCAAGGACACGGACACATCTCTATTTCATGTTGGCACCTGTTTTAACAAGACCAACATTTGAAGGCTAATTTTCCATTTCCTACAACAATCAAAACAACACAAGAGATTTCAAATCCAAAGCAACGACAATGGATTTGTTCTATGTCAGCATACACTATTATCTAGACTTTAGATAACATATACAACGCAAGTCAATCAAAACACAAAATGCAGTGTGTTGTCATAGAAAATGAACTTAAAAATGTAGTATGAAGTGATCCAATCTTGATTCAATGACAATGGCAATGACCTGGTCCCTCTTGAGTCTTCATCTGCATATTTGGTTGATTGGGGCTGGTAGGATAATGATTTACTATCTTGTCTGTCATTCTCCCATTCTGCTTTGCATTGTTGGAATCGTTCTCTCTGTGCTGCAAAAAGTACTGACCTTTGGTCAAAATATTTCTGGCTGCATTACCATCCCTTGACTTGAATCTAATCCTTGGTGTACAATTTTTTCAATACCTGACTCTGAACTGAGTTTGCTACCTTGGTGATGGGTTAATTGATGAGATTGAAATGTTCATGTTTCAAGAAAAAGTTGTAGCCCCGCAAAATTGAAATTTTTGAATAGTTTGTCGAACGACAAACATCAATCTTGACTAGCCTGTCTTCTTTTTTGCGTGATTTCCACTGGACTAATCACAAAACTCGGTACTCTTGATGAAGAACTCAAACTTTCCATCTTGGCTCTTCAAGTGGACAATGTCAATGAGACCCCGATCCAAACCAAGACAGAAACAATTGTTTTCATAATTGTCAAGAATCCGTGTCGAGAAGAAAAGATTGTAGACAAAGACAATATCAAAAAAAGTAAAGTATAAGCCAATAAACTTTACCTTGAGTGTTGTCAATCTTCTTCACCAACTTCTTGTGGCGACGCCTCTTCTTTTTGTTTATACTCCTCTGCACTTTCCATTCTTCTCTAGTCTTGCCAGCTTTTGCAACCAATACACTGGTTCACATGGATATCCTTTATTCAAAAGATCTTTGAAGTGACTTGTATGAAGATCCTTTCCATATGTCTGACCAATCTTTTGCACCCCATCATTGTCAATGTCATTCAAAGACTTCAAAATTCAATAATTAACATGAGCAACTACACCATCAGTTCTCATATAGTAGCCAAAAAGTTCTCTCTTGGTGTCATCGACCGGGTTACCGTTGGGTTCCAAATGTCTGCATTTGTGTTGGTTTGTTAGATCATTTTGTTGATTGTCCACTCTTGGATCTTGATCACAGTACACTTTCACTGTTCCAACCTCATCTGTCCCTTTGATTGCCAACGTCAGTTCATCTTGGGATAAGGCATCAAGAAGGTAACATCTCCAGGAAACACAAGATGTGGAACATCACAATTTGCTTTGAGAGCATTTTTATGTCACTGTGGAACATGGCATCCCACAACAGCCCATAGAAACTAGAAGACTTCATCACAGCATCTTGTAGAGTTTTAAGCTTGAGTGATCCATTAGAAAATACTCTTAGCTTGCCTATATTCTTACGCTCAAAATATTTGGCATGTGCACTAATGAAGTACAAGATTTCATTGTTGATGACAACATTGGGGTGTGCATCTGATTGTGATGGGACAATATTCCACTTCTTAGATTCAGTGTCTGGTTCATGGGCAGCTTTGTCATATTGTTGATATTCAAGAGTGGATAGTTGGTAGAAGAAAGCGCTCTCCATGTTCTTGCCAATCTAAATCTCATTGATTGGATATTGAGTATTGGTTGCTCCATCTCTTGGCATCATTTTTTGATTCCATACAAATTTCTCCAACAGCAACTTGTCCCCAAGACTCGGGTTTGGCGCCTTGTACTCATCTTGCTGAACACATTTGTAGCCTCCAATTTTATCCAATGCATCTGCTGTAAAGATTGTAGTATCACAACCACAAATCAATCGACGAATAATGTACCCATTTCCAGAGTGTTTCAGATTGTGATGATCCAAAAACGCGGCTATGGTTGCAGTCATCTAATGGAAAAAATGTGTCATGGACCATGTTCTCTACATTTGTCCGGACAACTCTTGCGGATGCCTGCACACACAATACCCAGGTTGCATCAACACTGGGTCTATTTTGGACATTGGTCTGTAATGATCAAAAAACGAACAACCGGCTGGTTGAACTTGAAGGATGTTCAAACATTCCAAGTCTGGATTACAAATGTTTTCAAAGCATTGAGTGCTTCCCTTTCCAAAAATATTGAAGCTGAGGCACCTCTAGCCACCAGGTTGATCTTTTCATAGGCTTGTTTCGTTACCAGATGCATGAGGTTGGTGGTTTTGAGGACAAAGTCTCATGCATCTCATTGGATGATTTTCGCACCAGTTATAGAAATGAAGTGTTATGTACCCTGGTCGTCCTGTTCTCAGGTCATCCGGTGTCATTGTTTCTTCCCACCTTGGTTGCGGGAAACCTTTGGATTTGCCTAGATGAAATTTCTGTCAATAAGAGGCCTTCCTTATGATTTCATGATGATGTATGTTTCTATTGGCACTTTGGTTTTGTTTCTATCTGCTTAATGATACTATTACTCTGTGACCAAAGACTATGAGAACAAGCAAAATCACTTGCCATTACTCCACCTGATGACTGCAGGAATTCTAATTTCCATTGCCACTCACATTCTTGATACTTTCGACCATCTGTCATTATTTACTTGTTTTCTTATTTTAATATGTATAAGAATAGATATGTTTGCATCCAATGACATGATGCGCAAAAATCAAGCATTGGATCCTTCGAAACACAAAGAAACCAATATAAATTATTAAGAGCAAAACCGATCCACAGAATTTGGCCATCGACATTTCGTTTATCATGCTTGGATCCATCCCAAATCAAGAGAAAGCAATTGGGAAGCAAGCAAAGACAATAATCACTTTTCATTCATTTTCCCCTCGTAATTTTCATGATGGACAATCTCCAGAACCTCCATCAACACACCTTCATGTTGTTGACGAGGAACTGGAAAAAGTGCAAGAAGACTAATGTGGTCCCCCACTACCACCACCTTCATACCATTAGCACCGCCCCCATCAAAGAAGTACCAACTGGTTATTATCTTGCTTTCAAAATCTTTTATGAGGGTGTTGTTTCTCTGCTTATTTTATTCCAACTTGTCAAAGTTCTTCTAACATATTGACGTGTCCCCTTGTCATTACACAACAGGTTCCATTTTGAAGTCCCATTCTTCTTACTCACCTCTCTCTTGGCATTCAAGAGATGCAAGGTATCAGGTCGAGGAGCTCCATCGGCCCAATGGGTTGTTTATCACTTTCGGCAATTGAGTGCTGATCTTTCGGTGTCAAGTTCCACCACATGAAGAGGATCAATCTTTTTGGTGAATCAAAGTGTTACTAAGTGTAGAGGTTTCCGGACATGACTGCTTTTGCAAGGTCATATGTCGAAAAGTTAGAACTGAGGATACTAGGGTGCAACGGAATTGCTTTTAAAGTGATTCAATCATCAATTGGTACTCTTAACTTGTTTGTTTGGTTGGATCTGTTACTAGTTCTTTTAGGTTAAAACTAAACTGAAATGAATCGGGCGACTAGATCGGGTAGTTTCAATCACTTATCCGATCCATCACGATTTTGTTTCTATTTCTACCGCTTCTGCAGCTCTGTTTCATTTAGAATATATTTGAGAACGATGAAGTTGGGGATGACAGCTTCGAAAAGTGTGCACCTGGATGGATTAAGAATGCGGTATGGGATTAAGTCATATAGGGGCATAGGAATAAACATAAAGATTTAGCTTAACAAGGTATTGAAATATGTGAGTCTCTAATAACACTTTGCTGCCAAAGCATGTTCTTTGCTCTATCGTTGACTCTACAGTTGCGGACATACTTCCTGCAGTGTACTGTGAGAATATTTACGGCGAATGGTAAATTATTATGATTCGTAATTCGCATTACATCATATCACCCTCCCACGAGTAGCCGTGCAATTAAGGCAAAGTACAATCATACTCACGGTGACATCAATCAAGACATGAATTCAAGAAATTGTGATCAGTTGAAACTTTGGCTAACAACAAACGAAATAATTGAGTGCGTGTGAAATCCTTTAAACGACTCATTGTACTTAAGTTTCACATTAAGTGTTGTTACACCTATTTTCTGTTATCCACCACATTCCGAATGTCTAATTTATAAGTCCATATCCACGTACACCTTTTTCAACCATGGGTGCATCAGTGCCTCTTCGGCAGTAAACCTCCTCCTGGGGTCTCTCCTTAATAAAGACTTCACAAAGTCCAGAGCAAGAATGCTGACACCTTCCCACCCATCTACGAAAGTATAATGACCTCTTCGAATCGCTTCGACAATTGCCTTATCGTTTTCTCCATTGAAAGGCGGATACCCACAGAGGAGGATGTAGGCAATCACACCAATACTCCATATGTCAGTGGCGCGATCATATTTACCCTTCAGCAACTCGGGAGACATGTAATAACAAGTGCCTACACCGTTCGACATCATCGCTTCTCCCTTCGAGTGGGTGCGCGATAAACCGAAGTCAATGAGACGGATCGAAGAGTCTTCGGCTTCCGATTCGAAAAGAATGTTCTCTGGCTTGATGTCACGGTGAACAATGTCATTGCTGTGTAAGTAAGAAACGGCCATAAGCAATTGTTCGATGATCTTAGCGGCTTCTTCCTCACGAAGGCACCCTTGCACAGTCGCGTTGTCGATGATTTTATCAAAAAGCTCTCCTCCGGTGTACTTCTCAGTAACGATGTGGAGGTAATCCTCGTCCTCGTAGCAATCAACCATCTTCATAATGTTCTCGTGGTTAATCTTGGACAACAAGTAGACTTCACGTTGTAAGTGATCAACTCTGCTAACTCTAGACTTCTCGATCGACTTGACGGCGAAACTTTGACCACTAACACGGTGGATGCACTGACGGACAGTGCCATAGTGACCAGAACCATAAACGAGATTGGAGACAGAATAGTCGATACTAATGTCAGAGTAGCGACCGGTGATGGAGCAATTCTGTGAAGAGATGCTGAGGCTGTTGCCGGAGAAGGACGTTGACGTCGTTGATGCAGTGTTGCATTCTTGATGCAAGGCGACTTTATGGTCTTTGATGAAATCATCTGCATTACCAATAATATCATCAAGTGAGCCACAGAAGTGTGAGCGATTTGCGGTGCTGCTGGTGGGTCTGCACATATTGTAGATTTAATAATATGTGTGTTGTTGTTGCGGTTGATTCAGTTTGAAATTGCTTGGAATTGTGAGATGAGCAGTTAGAAGTCGACTGTAACAGTTGTGCACATCCCGATATCTTAAATTTTTTTTGTTCTTGATCCTGCGATGTCTTGAGCCCTGACACAGCGCAGTGGACCTAGAAACTTCTATTGTGTTTGTTCACGACCTAAGTCATGAGGTAACTCTGTGCAGGAATTAGAGTTCTCGTATTGTCTAGAAGCTATCACACTGGCAATTACTCCGCCCTTCTTCCGGGACATCTCATTTTGTGACACGTTGAGAGAGGGTGAAACGCGGATGCTGAGACCACATAATCTGGACTATGGTACTTTTGCATTAGCGAACCAAAATTTCTCTAGAGATTTAAAACCGGGCGGGGGCATACGCCACCGTATGGTATTCAATCGTACATACAATACAATACAATACAATACAATACAATACAATACAGTGTATGTGACGGACGGCAAAATAAAAGAAAAGTGTTGCTCCTCGTTCCTTGCGACTACAGAATGATTCGTCCTGTCCCATTACAATACCATAATTATTTGAATGAGTTACCTTTATATACTAACTACTTTTTTGGTTGTTTCATCCTGCAATTACTTTGATTAACTCAATTTCCAACATTATTTGCTCAGAGTTCAAACAAGAGAAATAGGTCAAACGGGCCTTTCTCATTCACAAACTTAATGATACTGCTGTGGAAAAGTTCCCCAACAAAAGATTAGAGCGGATCACTATATTATCATTCCTCCGTGTTCACGAGGGCAATAGACGAAACGAGAAGACGTCAACATCAAAAATCCATAGGAGGCAAATCTACCCGAGTACCAACTGAGAAAAATAATAATAAGAAGGCCCTACATGAGCTTTTCATCTCAATCACGCTTCTC